>JAJAGP010003129.1:0-82500 GCA_025084515.1 Ancistrus triradiatus
CTAATGTTAAATAATCCTAGCTTTAGTCTAATGTTGTTATTTCTTTGGGAGCTATCTGTGTTTATACTAATGAGGTTATTAAAACAGACTTTTTGAGAGCGTTTACGTTTAGGACAGATGCGGGTAACAGACACAGTTTAAATAATGTGGGTTCTGGGTGACGGTGCATGGCTACCAGCAGACAGTTGGTTAAGCCGGTCTGTCTGCTGCTTGACCCCTGCTCTGGATAGTCAGCCCCTAACCAATCGGGCCATAAGACTATGGGCAATGTTGCAGGAGATGAGAGCAGCATCCTCCCGAGTGGGATGGACACCGTCCCATCCTAAAAGGCCAGGCTTACCCTCAAAGGCTGTCCAGTTGTCTATATAGCCCACGTTGTTTTCAGAGCACCACTTGGACAGCCAGCAGTTCAGCGGCCATAACCTGCTGTAGGCTTGGTCTACTCGCCGCATTGGGATGGGGCCAGAGCACACTACAGCATTGGACATCGCATTCGCCATGCTAACCACCTCTACAAAATTAGCTTTAGTAACCTCTGACTGACGAATAACTATCCTAGAGAATCTGCGGCTCTCGAGTTCACTAAGACTCGTTACAATGTCCGGCGCTCTGGCTTCGGGGATACAGATAACTCTAGCTGCTGGTGTCCCTAAAGGGGTAGCAAGTTTCACGTGTCGTAAAATAGAGTCCTGGATGACATCCTCATCTTCTCGTCATCCAGGGAGGAACACACCAAGCACGTCCGATTGGTGCTTACTCGTCTCCTGGAGAATCGACTATTCCTAAAGTCTGAGAATTGCAAATTGCATGTGGAGACTGTCGCCTTTCTGGGATTCGTCGTTCAGAGGGGGAGAATCATGGCAGACCCGTCCAAGATCCGCGCAGTCTCAGAGTGGCCCACACCCTCAGGGTGCAAGGAACTTTAGCGCTTTCTTGGATTTGCCAACTTTTGCCTGAGGCTGACACACCATTCAGCAAACTTAAGACTCTGTTCACCACTGCTCCGGTCCTGGTCCAACCGGATCCCAGCAGGCAATTCATCGTGGAGGTGGACGCATTGGACACCGGAGTGGGGGCTGTCCTGTCCCAGCGCGTGGCCCCGGATCAGCTGCATTCCTTCTCCAAGTGACTTACCCCAGCGGAGCATAATTATGACGTGGGCAAGCGCAAACTGTTGGCGGTCAAGCTGGCTCTGGAAGAGTGGAGACATTGGCTTGAGAGCTCGGAGCAGCCCTTCATCGTCTGGACCGACCACCGCAACCTGTCCTACATCCAGACGGCCAAGCGGCTGAACTCCAGGCAGGCCAGGTGGGCCCTCTACTTCGGCCATTTCAACTTCACCCTCACCGACCTTTGCTGGAAGTCGCAACATCAAACCCGACGCCCTCTCATGCCAGTTCACTCCGGAGGGCCCCGCCGACACCTTCCTGCCAGCTGACCGCCTCACTGCCCACCTCACTTGGGAGGTCCGGGACATCGTCAAGCAGGTGCAGGAGACAGATCCTGACCCTGGGGGTGGACCACCCTTCCGCCTCTATGTGCCCGCCTCGGCTCGGACCGCAGCTCTCCAGTGGGGCCACGAGTCTAAGTTTGCCGGCCACCAGAAGTGGCGACGGAGGAGGGCCAAAGTCCGGTGGTATCCTGGGTGGCCGGCAAACTTGGACTCGTGGCCCCACTGGAGAGCTGTGCTCCGAGCTGAGGCGGGCACATAGAGGCGGCCGGGTGGTCCACCCCCAGGGTCAGGATCCGTCTCCTGCATGGACTCGGATGTGAGAGAGTTTGTGGCTGCCTGTCCGACTTGCTCCCGCAGCAAGAGCTCTCACCAGGCCCCCGCCGGACTCCTGCACACGCTCTCCATACCCGGACGTCCCTGGAGTCACATCGCGGCTGACTTCATCATCGGGCTCCCCGAATTCGAGGGGAATACAGTGATCTTGACTGTGGTGGATCGCTTTTCCAAGGCGGTCCGCCTCATCGCACTGCCTAAGCTCCCCTCGGCTTCCGAGATAGCTAGCATCCTGATAGATCAGGTCTTCAAGATCCACGGCATTCCATCGGACATCGTCTCAGACAAGGGGTGCTAATTAATCTCGCAGGTATGGAAATCTTTCTGCAAAGCCCTCAGGGCCAAAGTCAGCCTGACGGAGTCCATCCGGAGTCCAACGGGCAGCCGAGCAGGCCAGCAAAGAAATAGAGGCCACTCTGAGACTCTTGTCTGCCAAGGATCCCTCTAAGTGGAGCAACCAGCTGGCCTGGGCTGAATACGCTCATAACACCCTTACCAACTCCGCCACGGGCCTTTCTCCCTTCGAGGCTTCCTTGGGTTATCTCCCGCCTCTCTTCCCAGACCTGGAGGCTGAGGTGGCTGTCCCCTCCGTTGACCACCATCTCCGCCGCTGCCGCAAGACCTGGGACACTGTCTGGACGGCTCTCTTCAAGGCCCGTGGTGTTGCCCAGCGCTCAGCCAACCGCCGTTTTAGACCTGCGCCCTCCTTCACTCCTGGCCAACATGCGTCCTGTTTGCAATCGGCGCAAATGGGTCTGGGTTGTCAGATCCTCGCAATCGTCGCGTCAGTGGTCAGCATTCTCTCAGCATTCTGGGTGACCTACGCTAGGATGACAACGGATGGTCTCTATGACTTGGTGCCATAGGTGAGAAGGCACAAACTCAAGATCTGGTGGGCAGTTGGCCAGGGGAGGTTTGTCTCCCTGTCCTTCTCGGATCTGGTCCATAAGCTCCCAGTTTATAGGCCTCACCCAACACTCCAACCTGAGGATGGTGGTAGGAGGCTCCTCCTCCCTGTCTGCCTCCCATATGCTGGACAGAGCGTCAGCCTTTCCGTTCTTTGTGCCTGCACAATAAGATACAGCAAAGGCAAATCGGGTAAAAAACAGTGCCCATCTTGCTTGTCTGGGATTTAGCCACTTAGCCGTTCTCAAGTATTTTAAATTCTTATGATCAGTAAGCACCAAGAACGGATGTTTAGCCCCCTCGAGCCAATGCCTCCATTCTTCGAAGGCTAGTTTAATTGCGAGCAATTCTCAGTCGCCTACATTGTATTTGTGCTCAGCCGGACTCAGCTTTCGAGAAGAGAAAGCGCAAGGGTGTAATTTGGAAGGAGTACCAAACCGTTGGGACAGGATCGCGCCAACCCCGGTGAAAGATGCATCCACCTTCAACACGAACGGGAGTTCTGTGTCTGGTAACATAAGAATAGGGGCTGTTATGAACCTATCCTTTAGAGCTTAGTCTCTTTTGGTTACCTTTAGGTAAGGAAGTTAAGGGTGCGGCTACGCTGCTAAAACCCCTTATAAACCGGCGATAGAAATTCATTCTATCAAACACAAACTCCTTAATGGAAGAAGGTCGTGGCCACTCTACCATCACGCTCACCTTATGTCTTTCCATACGCACCCCTTCCTGGCTAATCACATAACCCAAAAAGGTAACCGATGCAACATGAAATTCACATTTTTCACCCTTTACAAACAATCGGTTCTCCCGAAGCCGAGTTAGCACCTGTCGAACATGGTCAACTTGATCCTCTATATTTCTGGAATAAATCAAAATGTCATCTATATAAACTATGACAAACCGATCAATCATATCCCGTAGTACCTCATTAATGAAGGCTTGGAATACTGAGGGGGCGATGGCTAGTCCATAGGGCATCACTGTATATTCATAATGTCCCCGGGTGGTGATGAAAGCTGTCTTCCATTCATCGCCTTCCCGAATCCTAATCAGATTATATGCACTACACAAGTCCAACTTAGTAAAGACAGTTGCCCCCCTCAGTTGTTCTAGGGCAGCCAGTACTAGGGGTAACGGGTACTTACACTTCACCGAAACCACATTGAGTCCTCAGTAGTTGATGCAGGGCCTTAACCCTCTGCCACCTTCCTGTTAATAAAGTTCCCCGCTGCTCCCGAGTCAACGAGAGCTGTGAGGGAGGTAGAACCAATATCCCATAGTAGTTGTACTCGCAAGCTCAAACATTTAGTGTTGATATCGGGTGGTATCATGCCACTCACCTCCAGTAGCATGGGAGCGTCGGGTCTCTCTGGACAGGCGGCACACTGATGACCTGCCGCACCACAGTAAAAACACAGTCTGCCCTTGGTTCTCCGACGACGCTCCTGCTCGGACAGGTGGGCCCTACCCAATTCCATGGGTTTGGTTTCCAGTTCTGGTGGCTCCCGATGATTTCTGCCCTCTGCCGACCGAATGTTTCTACATTCTCGAAGCTGATTGTCGAACACGATCGCGAGGTGAATGTAGTCCTCCAGGTCCAGCATCGCACCCTGCACGGCGAGTTCGGCCTGGAGATCTGGATGTAGGCCATTCTTAAACATAGTCAGAAGCACATCTTGGTTCCATTCACTACCTGCGACTAGGGTACAAAACTCGAGGGCGTAATCCGCTGCCCTGCATCTCCCTTGACGAATACTCACTAATCGTGCTCCAACGTCACCTCCAGCGGAAGGGTGGTCAAAAACCTCTCTGAAGATCGAGTAAAATTTTATCTCAGATTTGAGCTCCTCACTGTTCTGAGACCGTAATGCCGTGGTCACAAAACAGTCCAAAATCCAATAGCCGAGTATTCAAACAGATCGAGCATCAAAGCCAAGGGGAGATCCAAAAACCAGAAAACGTTAAAAAGAAGTATTAATCAGTAGCCAGGTAAACAATCGCATACACTAAACCGCTCAGAAACGTACCAAAGATATGGACGAGACCTCGCGCCGACTGAATCTCCTTGTCGCTATTTATCACTAAAACTCAGGTGACGGGGACCTCTGCTGGTGTGGAGGTGAGTCTGCGGTTACCCTGACAGGTTGAAGCACACACAAACGCGCTATTACTGTACCGGGTCAACTACTGGCCACTAGTGGCAAGATAGCAACTCCTAATAAAAACAGAAGGTTTTAGAACCCAATATGATGTTAGCTCCAGATGGAATGGGTGAACCAAAAAAGGGAAAAAGGGGGATAAAGTGGGATTGGCGGTGTGTGAGTGCAGGTGTAGTTTAGTCACACACATTCCTCAGTGGGCCAAGAAAGAGGCACCGACTGAGCATCGAACCGTGAAAGCTGACGTGAGCTCAAACACTCAACACCACGTGCTACTCCATGGCTGATGATACACTGTGCAAAAAAACCTTAAGGGCTCCAGAAGGTGTCGTGCTCGAATGCTTCCTAGCTGTAAGACAGAATAGGCAAGCGTGGACACACAGGAACCGGAAAGCAGCAATAATCGCTGTACTAGAGGGAAGCAGACTTGCGCTGGATGCGTACACTATAAGCATACCTCACTGTACAGAATTGTGAAACATTCAGTTCAATGCGATTCAGCCCATGGAACGATCGGGACCACGGTGCCACAACAAGTGGGATCCTAACAAGTGCTGAAATTCACAACGCACTCGCGGACAAATGCTGGCTTCCAGAGAAGCCATCCCTAAGCATGCCAGCGATCGGGCGCACATGAAACAAGTCTAACCCTACTCTAGCAGCTAATCCGTTTCTTACTTCAGGCTTTTTACCTCACCCTACGTGACCAACCTCCTAAAGCGAGATAGGTCTATCTTTAAAGCCTAACAGGGCCTGGAAAAGCAACACCACCTAGTAGAAACGCTGTAGTGGTAAGGCAGCAAGAAGGTCGAATGGTGCGACACCTGCCAAGCTCAGAGATCTTAAATACCTAACCTGCCCATTTTTGATATTACACAGCTTTCCTGAGATGTTGACTGTACCGACGCCTCCCCCTAGCATCGGTTAGAAGGTAGGACCCCTAACATATCCAAAGCAAAAAAACCCTTTCTGAATCATTTGCGAGTGTTTGCCTTATGAGAAATGTTCCAAATGATACACAGAAATCAATAAAAAACAATAACTTTCTGCCTCACGAAAGACATTTATCACAATTAACAAAGAAGGTTTTAAAAATATTATTCAATCGATTGATAACCGGTACATAATACATAATTACGCTATTTTTCTCAATCTTTTTCTCATGTTGCTATCCTATAGTTGTACGAAAAATGCAAGGCACAAGTTGAAATAGAGGTGTTGTAAGTGGAGTATTATGCAGCTACAAAAGACCTGTGGTCCAGCAGACCCCTACATAACTCTGACCGTCCAACTGAAAAGTTGTTGTTTGCAAGCAGCATTTTCCTGGAGGATCATGCAAGTGAAAACATTGCAGCAGGGATGAGATAAACTGTGGTTGCTTGGGGCTTATATGAGAGAAGTCCAGTCTGTATAAGTACAGACAATGCAGCAAACATGGTGAAGGCTGCCGTTCTGAACAAGTAGACCAGGCTGCAGTGGTTTGGCTATGGACTGCATATTGCTGTTGGTAAGTGTAGCGTTAATAGCTGAATTGCAGTCATTCAACTCTGGCTGCCCTCTCTACTCCCTTTCATCCCCCCCACCAAGTCACAAGCTTTACGACACTTTGGAATGCAAATGACCACCATCTGGACAGAATCTTCTCCTACTAAGTGATGGCCCCATCAACGCCAGACTCTTTCTCAAACCAAAAGAATTGGTTTGAATTTAAACAGCCAGATAACCTTATGCATCTCGCAATCATAAACATAAAGTCCATGTGTTAATCTTAAAAGCGGGTTTCAACGTTCCAGACCACAAACTTCCCCAATTCTCTCTAACTGTTGCAAGAATAATGACCTCTTCCCCACAGACCTCTTCCCTCACAGCTCACTCTCTTATCACATAGGAAAGGCCCGTGAAGAACAGCCCTGGAATTTACACCAAGGACTTCAGCTTTCCTTCCTAAAAGACATACTTTTGTAGCAAACTAAGACTACACTTTAATTGGATAAACTTTATTAATTAAATTATATATTAATTAATTAAGAAATACGGGGCACCACCAAATCGATTATTGAAATATAGATAATTCACTGGCCGATCTGGAAACCAGGAAAAAGAAACAACAACACTTGATCTGTCTAGTTCTGAATAGTGAATTCCAAGTAGTTATCTTTGAATGAATGAACTCTCAAACCAGGCGGCAAATTCAAAGGGTTTATAAACAAGTTTATTAACTACAAACAAGGCAATACCAACAGATTATCTAATGTAATAACGAGTGTATCACAGAGTTAAAATCATAAAATGACGATGAACATGTATATATCACAGTATGGAGAACAGGGAATAATGGCAAGCGTACACATTACAGTAATAAAATAAAAAAAACCAAGATGACTCTATGTAACTTATCGGTCGCGCAATAATTACTAACGTTGCGATGTTACTGGTAACCTTAATTACGCTGAATGTGGATAGTGTGGTAAAAATTACTTAGGCGTGAATAAGTCTATGTTGAAGCGTGGTTTAAAGATTAACAAATCAAGACCCGAGCATCAGGGAACCCAGAAAAGCCATAAATGGTACTCGCCTGGAAGGTCACTCGAGTGGTTCGGGGCATTCCACCCTGGCCCAGCCGTCCAAAGGCACAATATTGGGGAGCTTTAGCATCCATCTGGCACACCGTAACTCCGACCAGGCATCTTCAGCGGCTTAGCTCTTTGGGTTCTTGCCGGTGGTTTGACCACGTTGACTTGGGTGACTTAAAATGGCGTCCTTCCCGATTTAGGCTGAGGGCTTCACGCGTACTCGGCGTCTCGCATGCGTACGACTCAGGATTTATCTTGGCCACAGATAAAGGTGGAGTTGGCGCGTTTCTAACACCACGAGCTTTCAACAAAAACTTGAAAAACCTGTATGGTACAAAAAATGGTCAAGCTTAGAGTCTGGATGGTCTTTTTTAAAACTATCTTCAGTTCAGCGATACCGAACTACTTAAGACTGCTGTATACAGGAAACTTTAAAGTAAACGCGAAAACTTGAGTAAAATGAATAATCAAAAACGTTACAAAAAGGAAAAACTATAAAAGACAAAAGAAAGACTTAAAGAACATAAAGACACAAGACTTGAACACGAAACTTGAAGCTAGCTCACCACGCGGTCGTCCCGCGTTGCCTTTTGAATGTTCCGGCTCGGGGGGCGGCCGGAGGCGGGACATAAGGAGTTGCCCTTACTTAGCCAATGAGAAGCTGACTCCTCAGTAAAGCCCTCCTATCATGGTTAAGTCTATTATTTCACCATATGAGCTAGACATTTAACTTGGATTAAATAATATTCCTACATATCTAAAAGAGATTAAAAGTATCACACAATAACCAAAAATCCTCAAAGTTACAAGTTTAGATGCAGACTTCGTTGTAAGGTTCAGATGATCAAAAGCACCTTGAATTTGTAACCTAGAACATCGTTAAAGCATTTTAACTACAGCACAGGCATTTAATATACTTTTAACTAAACAATACTATGATTAATACAAGCTGTAGGAAACGGTACATTGTAAATAACTTCATGTTTGTTGCACAAATTATTAAAACCCGATCGATCAAAACACATAGGCAAAAGCTGTTATTTCTATATATCATACTAAACCAGATCACTAAATATCAAAACAAAAAGATAATTATACTAAAACATTAATCAAGTAGATATGAAGATACATAAATTCAGTAACATACATATGTATAATATGTATAATTATATGTGTGGATATAAAAGAATATCCTTGATCCACTCTTTGTATGAATCATTTAAATGTATATAGCATGTTTTCCAAATATTATTTGTTATGTAATTAAAAGGTTTCAATGAAGATAAACTGTTCTCATCAGGAGTTTAATACAATTATTAAAGTTTGTCTCTTTAGAACAAAAGCTGAGTTCTTTGTGTCATAAATCTCCAGGGGTGTCTTTCTGGGCCTTTCCTGGTTGATAAGGTTTGCAAGAGAGCTGTGATGAAAGGTTCAACGTTGTGGGGGGTTTATCTTTACCTTTTGTTTGTGTTCTGTTTAGCGTTTATCTTCTGCCACAATCAGTGGTCTTGAAAGATGAAAGGTGAGTCCCCCTTTTAAATTTACACATGGACTCCAGTTTATTGTCGCCGAGATGTATGAGGTTACAGGTCTGTTAAACAGACCTTTTTGAAACGCGTGTAGAAAGAATCAACCGTTGTTGCTTGAGTCTGCAAGATCCGGTCCAGATGGCCTTTTGAATTCTGAAGTGTTGTAAAGTTTATGGCTTGTGAAAAGGGGAAGGGTGGGGGGGGGGTACGGCTATCACGCTACACTTTTTAATAATAGTATTAAACTTTTGTTGGGAACAGAGTATCTTCGCCTGGAACACTCAATTAGAAAACACATGAGAACTGTTCAATACGGGTCCAAACACACCCATATGTAACTATCTATCTCATGAAAAAGAGTTGATCGGGGATATTCATCGTACCCCTATATATAATCATATGTATATGCATGTCACTGATTTGTCATGTATTTTCATCTCTATTTGGTTAATGTTTTAGTATAATGACCATTTAATACATAATATGGTCCAGTTTGGTTATGATTAGAAATAATAGCATGTTTTTCTACAGGGCGTCGTGTATAGATCGCTCGTGTTTCAATAACTAATTACACTTATAAAGGATCAGAAATGAAGTTGTTATTTAGAATGTACTGTATCCTACATCTTGTATTGATCGTATTATTATTTGTTTAAGGAATAGCAAATGTATGTACTGTAGTTAGAATGACTTAATGATGTCCTACGTTATCAATTCAAGGTGCCTTTGATCATCTGAACCTTACAACAAAATTCTGTAACTAAACTTGTAACTTTGAGGATTTTTGGTTATTATGTGATACTTTTAGTCATCCTAGATATGTAGAAATATATTAATCCAAGTTATAACGTCTGTAGCCCAAGTAGTGACATATCCATGAGAGGAGGGATTTAATGATGAATCAGCTTCTCGTTGGCTAAGTCAAAGCAACTCCTTGTGCCCCAGCCTACGATCAGGAGCATACAAAACTTGACGCAGGCTAACTGCAGTAGTCTTTTGTTCTTTTTAAGTTCCAGTCTTTGTCAGTCTTCTAGTTGCTCGTCTTTGTCCAATTTTTTCGTCCTTAAGTTTTTTCCAGATTTTTGTGTTTTATTTTGGCCAGGGTAGAAATCTGAGTTGGACGCTCGCAGGTTCGAGATCTGGTAGACCACTACTACCAAGCTGGGAAGAAAGTCAAGGCGCGGCCCGCAACACATCGGTGGCTCCACAGGCTGCAGGTCAGAAAGAACCGAGAGGCTAAAAGCCGACATCATCCAGAAATCGCGTCAGATCTGAAGATAGGACTGCTACCGTTCCCCCATGTGACTTCTAATGACAGGCAGAGGCCCGGTTCTGTTCCATCTCCTTCACGTGAGCCCCCGCAAAGAAACAGGCAAGTACCACTTGGTGTGGCTTATCTGGGTCCCTGATTCTCGAATCCTGCATTCAATTTCAAACCATGCTTCAACGTAGACTTCCACGTCTCAGTATTTTCCATCATACTATTCACGTTTCACCATAATTCGTGTTACTAGTAACTCACTGCGTCATAATAACTAGTTCATAACATTGCCTCTGGGTAATTATTGCGCAACTGATAAGTTGCATATAGAATCATCTTGTTTTCTGATGTTAATACTGTGATATGTACATTTGCCATCATTTCCTGGTTTTAATACTATGACATAAATGTTCACTGTCATTTCTTGATCTTATCTCTGTGATACACAAGTTATTACATCAGATAGTCTGTTGGAATTGCCTTGTTTGCAGTTAATAAACTTGTTATAACCTTTTGAATTTACCGCTTTGTGTGAGAGAGTTTCATTCAAACGAAGAAAGATAACTGAATTCATTTTTCAGACCTAGACTGATCAATTTTGGTTCTTTTGTTAACTGGTTTTCCGGATCCACCAGCCCCAAATGATCCAGTGGTGCCCTGTTTGCTCATTAAAAATGAATCAATTCAAAGTGTAGTCCTAAGTTTGCTACATAATTGGTGCCCTTTGTGAGGATAGTTTAAATCGACCTTCTGAATGAATGAAGCCAATCTTACTCTATGCGATAACTTCAAAACCACGTGTGCATAGCGTTCTGGATTCATATCTTAGAGACTTAAGACTTTGGTGCGAACAGGTATGAGCTGTCTGCAGGTTTAATTGTTGAAAAGTTGTATTGTGGTCTGTGGATAGTTGGTTACAAAGTTTTGAATAGCTGCTGTTGTGTTGTTTTTGGAAATCGCAGTCAAAACTGCTTTGTGTGTTTTGTGTGTATGCGCTGCTGTGCGTTAATTATCAAAGGTACCCTTATTGAAAATTGCGTTACTGATAAGTAACTCCTTGATGCATGCATAGCGTATCGTACGGTTATAAAAAAGGCCTCTGACGGATTTTGCAAGACTCCAGAATCGTGCAGATACGTCCCGAATTGTGTTTTAGTTCTACTCCGAGTATCGAGGGATTTAAATGCGTTCGGTCCCCCGTGCTGAAATAAGTAGCGTAGCTAACTACTTTGTCAGCGTCACGTGTTTGAAGGGGAATTTTTAAATCGTAAAACGCCGTCGTGATACGGCTGTGCTTATAAACGCAGCATAAAATAAGCTGTTGTGAAAACTGCCAGCAGTGGGGCACAAAATACCCTGAGAAACTGAATAGCGGGAGCTTAAGTTGCAGGAAGCTGATTTCAGCTTGGGTTGGAAAACTTCTGTGTAGGAATCAGTTTTAAACAAAAACAGAAAAACCACGGCTGTGTACCGTGTCCTGTGCTCCTAAACCTCGCCCCGAGCGAAGTTATTCCAGCACGAACTGAAAAGTGAGCGAGCTCACTACAGGCGCTGGAGGTCCTACGAAGGGTGGTGCTTAACGACGTCACGACTGATGCACATCTCGTGACGCCCCGTTTTGTTGTGCAAACTTTACCCTCTGGTGGTCAGATAAGGAACACCACCCTGTGAGGAATTATATAGGTTACTGAAGCCCTTTTGTTGTGCCAACTCTACCCTCTTGTGGTCAGATACTGAACACCACCCTGTGAGGAATAATATAGGTTATTGACCCCCTAGCGGCCAAATCTTGAGTGATCAACTCAAGAATAATTACCCAGTGTTGGTGAAACATTGCAACTCTAAACCTTTAGGCGTCTACATTAGCGAAGCTCATTGGGTAAATTCCCTGTGGTGACTTAACCACTGTTAACTTAACGGCGGATCTATCCTGAGTAGGAAGTGTGCTATATGCGGTTTCAGTAAGTTTATATAGACTATCAGTAATCTCTTATTAATCACCATACCCTTTAAGACCCATTAATATAACCCTGTCACCGATCATCAATATTAATTAAGTCCGTAAATTCATCAATTAAGCCATTAATCAAACTCCTACAGGTACTCAACAATTTAATGATAAGTTTACTGTTTGTTTGTTTGTTTGTTTGTTTATTCGCTTATAAAAAAATAATAAATAAACAAAAAAAATTTTTAATACTTTTTTTTGGGTGAATAAACAAATAAAATAAAGCCTGCTCCAATACAGTAAACCCCCTTACCTTGTGTTCAGTGTATCTACCCAACCTATAAACCCAATCGTCATAAACAACGCACTGACTAACAATATGGCCGCTGAGCCACGATCAAATTCCCTCTGTGTTAAAGACACAAATGAGGATGTTGAGTCGGCATTGCTAGAGATTACTCAATCACTGATGCCCGACTACCTAAAAGCTGCCCAAGAGATTGACCCAGCTGAACTTGAGTCACTAAGGGATGCCTGCCTAACCGAATATCTGAGAACCGATTTTAGAATTAAGGAGGCATCTCAACTAGTTATGAAGCTGGTTGCCTTACAGATAACCAAGTTCAAGAATCGCTCTGCGGAAATGGAGCAGACCACCGCAAAGCGCATGGCCCTTGAACAACGCGATGCGAACCTTTGTAGTAAACTTGAAGGATTAGAGGGATCCTTGTCAAAATACAATCAGAAGTTAGAGGTCTCCGAAGCCAAGAATGCCCAATTACAACAACAGGTTCAGGAGGCCTCCGGTCTGCTCAACCGAGCTGAAAACAAAATAATACGTTTAACTGAACGGCAGGATGAGGCAGAAAATGAGCTAGTAAAAACTAGGGACAAGCTCACCGCATGACAGCAACAACAATTGAGGGCAGAGAACGAGCTGGTAAAGACTAGGAATGAGCTAGCCGTTTGCCAATAACGACAACTGAAGGTAGAATGTGAGCTGACTGAGGTAAAGTTGAACTTGAGGAATGACCGACAGCAGCCAAACAGTACAAGAAAGAAATTCCTGGATGTCCCAAGTGGGCCGCTGTATGCTCCCGATATGAGTATTGACCAATCAACAGGTGTACAAAATGTTATGAGCAGGAGCGGGATTCTACTCCCAGAGTTGCTCCTGGATCCTATTTTTCCACCAGAGCCAGGAGAGAGTCTCCTGACCGTGCTCGAATAACTACCCCCTGAGGGCAAGACCCCTCCTTTTGCTACACTCAGGGCTCAACTGACAGGGATCTCGATAAAATTGCCCACAATATAACTCGATTCGAGCCCACACCAGGTTGCTCTAATGATGTCAGAACATATGTGAATGACATCGAGTTCTACCTGCGAAAATTTCCCCAAGCTACGGTAGACGACCGGATTTATTTAATCCGAGTAACCTCAAACCTCAAAATCTGTTGTGCAAGGCATTGGAGGAGGAGTTCTCCAATCCTCTCACACAGACAGGACTGGCCGCAGCTCTATCAGTCAAACAGGGTAGGCAGGAGTCCCCACACGTCTATTACACCATGTAACAATTTTCAAAAAATTTTTTGTTCCCAGTTGTTAAGTGTGTTTTCCTGATTGTTTGTACCCTAAATGAATAGAGAAAAGTTATTATTCCCTGTAAACTTTGCTTTTGTGGTCAGCACAATGATATTTTGAAATTGATCTTTTTTTAAGGATATTCGCCATATTTCAAGATACTTAAGAAGCTTCTGGAATTGTGAGAACTATCAAGAAGTTTCTAGAACTGTCCAGAATTATCTAGAACTTTCTGGGACTGTACAGAATTGTAGGTAGCTGTATAACTACAGTTATATAGGGCCACTATAGCCCTTCCTGAGAGACGGAGAGACATGATCTAATTGATTGGGATTGCATAGTAAGTGGGCAACAGCCATCACAGACAAAGGGGAATTGACCTAGACAGACAGGTGTGAATTCATTCTCTATTCAGATTCTGATAACGACAGTATTCACACTTCACCCCACACCCATTGCAGGAGGAGCTTAGGAAGGACCACTACTTTCAAATGTATATATGTGTGTGTTACTCTGCTACCGGGTGATCAGTCTTGGCTCTGCTGAATCCTCAGTTACACTCTTGTACTTTGATACTGCATGGAATAAAGATTGACCATTTTTATCGAGTTTGGAGAGACATCCTTTTTCCTTACAGTACACAGCAACTTAGTCAATTTAGATGGCATCAAGAGGTTGCATACATCCAGCAGACGCATTTTGCTATGCATGTGGCCATTTTATAAAGACAAAAAGTACTCTGTGGAAGCATCTTCTAAGATGTGTGAGGCCTACAAAGCATACTTCGGCATGCCTGTTGGTGACCTGTTTCTATAATAAAAATTCATAATTTTCGTTGCCGTGGTCACAAAAGCAAAGTTTATGATGAATGTAAGCCATTTTTAATTTGTTTTAGACATAAGCAATTGGAATATAACATTAAAAAGCTGGGAACAAAACTTGTGTTACATAGTGTTATCATCATTTGCGCCAAGCCTAGTTTGGTTTCAACAATCAACCAGGTATCGAGGAAAATTTAAACTTCAAATCACTGTTTGTCCAAAACCTCCATCCTACCACAAGCTACTATCTAGGCGTCTCAGCCTGCCCCCTCACATTTAACAGTAGAGAATTGTGTGATTTAGCAATAAAGGGGTTTGATAAATGTCAGCAAACTGCACAGAAACGGGTAGACCCTCCTAGCATGCTAAGTATCGATACCACCTTCTTACCTTTAGAGATGGAAGGGGCCTCGAGATTGGGATCAGCCGATCCAACTCAGGACTCCAACCAGGCCCAGGGCCCAAACAAGGGACCAGGAACCTCTCGGTCCCCACAAAACCATAGGCGCCACAGGTATCCTAAACAACAGTGGTCAGATCGTAATCAAGATCGTGCGAACTCGGACACTGGTCAGCGTTATTTCTTCAGTACACTACCGAGAAGAGGGTTAGAACAACCCTGAGCCAAGCAAAAGGCTACAGCAAAAAAGAGCAGGGCAGGAAACAAATCTAAAATGGTCAAACTCAGTCAGGAAGACTTAAAAGAGTGATAGATAATTTGTGCCAAGTTGAAAACCAGGAAGCAGATCTGTTCTCCCTCACCTCTGCTCCCCCTGAATCACCTGTCCAGCCTTTGTCAAGCCATGTTGAAACAAAGGAGGATTGCTCCTCCAGGTCTAATGGGAATAAACTTGCCGTACCAGGCCCCAAACAGACTCTCTGTAATGCAGGTGGACATACCTGATCAGTTACCACAGGGGGGTGAGAAACTGATTCCCCCTAGTGCAGTGTTAGTAGTCCAGTCAGACCCCGAAGGAAACGAGCTTCAGGAGGATGGGCCAGCCATCCCCGAAGAACCGTCTTTTTACAAATTCCTAGGTCACTTAACTGAGAGGAGTGTTGCAAGAAAATGTTACATTTCTACCACCCTCGAGCATGGTGTCACACATGATGCGATTTTAGACACGGCAGCCGACATCACATTAATGTCAGCGACCCTTTTCAATCGGGTGAGGGCTACAGCCCGCCAAGCTAACCGGGAAATGCAGTTACACACCTGCTCTCTCAACAAACAGCCATATTCTCACACTGGCATTACCGTACGGTCAATGGCCCTGGTCCACCTCACTATTGGACCGATGAGTGTGATTCACCCCATACATGTGTCCCCGCTTGAAACTGTCCCGCTTCTCCTTGGCAAAGACCTCCTAACCCGATTTGAACCCGTAATTGACTTTAAACGTTTAAAAATTTGGGCCCAGGTACGTGAACCTCTGTCCAGCTCTTACCCACGTGATGTGGGATCGCAATGTCATGTAATCAGAACTACTAGTCCTACACCTAATAGTTCGTTGAGCATACAGGGTACGATTGATGATGATGATGAACGATGGGAGTCGACTGAGTTTCCGTCAGAGCCTTCCTGGCCCCCGGGCAAGCCACTGGAACAATAAGACTCCTTCTTGTGTTCCCTGACCAAGCCCGATGTTGCAAATGAGTACTGTCCACAGATTGTGAATGGCCTCCTGCTAGAGGACGCCAGCGTCCAGGATGCGGTCCTGGCCCTGTGGGCCGACAAATCAGCAATCAGTCAAGAACTCTTTGACACCCTGTCAAAGGTTAAAACTGACCTTCGCTTTGCAAAAAGTTTTTGTAGGTTTCCCCCTGACCCGGTACCGCATGTGACCAAAACTTCTGATGGCATCTGTGCATTAAAAGTTAACTGGAACCGAAAAAACTAACCCATCTGTTCTTGGTCGTCCGAGACCTACCACACGCTGTTTACATCAGTAGTGATATGCTAGTTAGGCTAGATGTCCGTGTAGACACAAAAAATAACGTTTTCCGGCCGTTGACACAAAGTCAGGAATACTGTAAATGTCCGGACCCTGAAAAGTGTCGAGTGGGCGGTCTGGCTGAACTGGGCTTTGGTCCTCGTGATCTTGACTCGTGCATCCTTGCCTTAGACTAAGGGCAGAGCTGGGGGTTCATAGTCAAAGAGTCTTATGGTGATCAGAGACATTGGGTTGCTGTCTTCTGCCTCCCGTGGGGTTGCCAATGTCTCATGTGATCCCTCTTGGCTGTGTTACCTACCAGTTCTCCTCTTTCTAACTATGCTGCTATAACTAATGCTGCCGGGGTCTCATGCTACACATAGCATCAGTGATTGATATGGCATCAGTGATTGTTAATAGACACTGTGCTTTTAATCAATAACTAATTGCATTTTTTGTTCTCTCTCCGAGCTGTGTTCTGATACCAGTTCCAGCCCCACACATAATGTTCATCCGCTGCAGCTTCACTCAAGCTGCTTCTGTCATCAGCTCCAACCCCATCATGCCCGGGCCACTTATTGCCGATGTGCATACTTCACATTTTATTCGAACTTTGACTCTATGACTTTAGTTTCGTTCTTAGATTTATCATCTATGCTGCCCAAGGAGGTTGGGTCCCTTTTTGAGTCTTGGTCCTCCAAAAGGTTTCTTCCTATAACACTCAGGGAGTTTTTCCTTGCCACTGTCGCCCTAGGCTTGCTCAATTTGGGATTGGACGTAGTTATTAGGAGATAATCTAAACTTGTAAAGTTGCTTTGAGACAATGCTCCATTGTAAAAAGCGCTATATAAATAGATCTGACTTGACTTGATGCAGCCAAGTGTTGCAAGGCAAGACAAGTGCCTGCTCAGACAGATACCAATTATGTTCTAGAAGTCCTAAAGAGGGTTTTCAACCATCCTTCTAGAAATACAAGAATAACCTTCTATGTGTTACTACACTCCATTCACCACTAGGTCAAATTCAGGTGCAACACTCACATTACATTCATTCTCGAACATCAGGGGGACCCAGAGTACATAAAAGTGGTATTGCTTGCTTGTCACCTGTCATCCACAGCTATCATCGTCTGAAGATGGCCGAAGTCTGCTGTAACACCAACTTCGTGCACAGGGGGGAATGTAGTGTTAATAGCTGAATTACAGTCATTCAACTCTGGCTGCCATCTCTACACCCTCCCCCCCACCAAGTCACAAGCTTTACGACACTTCGGGATGCAAATGACCACCATCTGGACAGAATCTTCCCCCACTAAGTGATGGCCCCATCAATGCCAGACTCTTTCTCAAACCACAGAATTGGAGTGCTGTTTAAACAGCCAGATAACCTTATGAGTCCATGTGTTAATCTTAAATGGGGGTTTCAAGGTTCCAGACCACAAACTTCCCCAATTCTCTCTAACTGTTGCAAGAATAATGACCTCTTCCCCCACAGACCTCTTCCCTCACAGCTCACTCTCTTATCACACAGGAAAGGCCCGTGAAGAACAGCCCTGGAATTTACGACAAGGACTTCAGCTTTCCTTCCTTAAAGACATACTTTTTAATAATAGTATTAAACTTTTGTTGGGAACAGATTATCTTCGCCTGGAACACTCAATTAGAAAACACATGAGAACTGCTTCATAATGGGTCCAAATATACCCATACGTAACTATCTATCTCATGAAAAAGAGTTGATCGGGGATATTCATCGTACCCCTATATATAATCATATGTATATGCATGTTACTGATTTGTCATGTATTTTCATCTCTATTTGGTTAATGTTTTAGTTTAATGACCATTTTATACATAATATGATCCAGTTTGGTTATGATTAGAAATAATAGCATGTTTTTCTACAGGGCATCGTGTATAGATCGCTCATGTTTCAATAACTAATTACACTTATAAAGGACCAGAAATGAAGTTGTTATTTAGAATGTACTGTATCCTACATCTTGTATTGATCGTATTATTATTTGTTTAAGGAATAGCAAATGTATGTACTGTAGTTAGAATGACTTAATGATGTCCTACGTTATCAATTCAAGGTGCCTTTGATCATCTGAACCTTACAACGAAATTCTGCAACTAAACTTGTAACTTTGAGGATTTTTGGTTATTATGTGATACTTTTAGTCATCCTAGATATGTAGAAATATATTAATCCAAGTTATAACGTCTGTAGCCCATATAGCAAAATTAAAAGACATATCCATGAGAGGAGGGATTTAATGATGAATCAGCTTCTCATTGGCAAAGTCAGGGCAACTCCTTGTGCCCCAGTCTACGATCAGGAGCATACAAAACTTGACGCGGGCTAACTGCAGTAGTCTTTTGTCTTTTTAAGTCTAGTCTTTTGTTCTTTTTAAGTTCCAGTTTTTGTCAGTCTTCTAGTTGCTCGTTTTTGTTCAAGTTTTTGCGTTTTATTTTATGTTAAGTTTTCTGTGTCCAGCAGTCTTAGTAGTTCAGTATCGCCGAATTAGGAAGTAGTTAAAAGACCAACCAGCCAAGATCTCCTTCACGCTGGACCACGCTCATGTATCCTAGTTTTCCAAGTCTTTTGAAGCTCGTGGTGCTAGAACGCGTCAATTCTACCTTCAGCTTTGGCCAGGGTAGAAATCTGAGTTGGACGCTCGCAGGTTTGAGATCCGGTAGACCACTACCACCAAGCTGGGAAGAATGCCAAGGCGTGGCCCACAACACATCGGTGGCTCCACAGGCTGCAGGTCAGAAAGAACCGAGAGGCTAAAAGCCGACATCATCCAGAAGTCCTCCGAACAGTCGCGTCAGATCTGAAGATAGGACCGCTACCGTTCCCCCATGTGACTTCTGACGACAGGCAGAGGCCCGGTTCCGTTCCATTTCCTTCGCGTGAGCCCATGCAAAGAAACAGGCAAAGTACCGCTTGGTGCGGCTTATCTGGGTCCCTGATTCTCGAACCCTGCCTTCAATTTCAAACCACGCTTCAACGTAGACTTATTCACGTCTCAGTATTTTCCATCATACTATTCACGTTTCACCATAATTTGTGTTACTAGTAACACACTGCGTCGTAACAACTAGTTCCCTTTCCAACTAGTTCCATTGCCTCTGGGTAATTATTGTGCGACTGATAAGTCGCATATAGAATCATCTTGTTTTCTGATGTTAATACGTATAATATGTATGTTTGCCATCATTTAATGGTTTTAATACTGTGATATATACTGGTCCTTCTCAAAAAATTAGCATATTGTGATAAAGTTAATTATTTTCCGTAATGTAATGATAAAAATTAAACTTCCATATATTTTAGATTCATTGCACACCAACTGAAATATTTCAAGTCTTTTATTGTTTTAATACTGATGATTTTGGCATACAGCTCATGACAACCTCACAATCTCACAAAATTAGCATATTTCATCCGACCAATAAAAGAAAAGTGTTTTTAATACAAAAAAAAAGTCAACCTTCAGATTATTATGTTCATTTATGCACTCAATACTTGGTCGGGAATCCTTTTGCAGAAATGACTGCTTCAATGCGGCGTGTCATGGAGACAATCAGCCTGTCGCACTGCTGAGGTGTTATGGAGGCCCAGGATGCTTCGATAGCGGCCTTAAGCTCATCCAGAGTGTTGAGTCTTGAGTCTCTCAACTTTCTCTTCACAATATCCCACAGATTCTCTATCGTGTTCAGGTCAGGAGAGTTGGCAGGCCAAATGAGCACAGTAATACCATGGTCAGTAAACCATTTACCAGTGGTTTTGGCACTGTGAGCAGGTGCCAGGTTGTGCTGAAAAATGAACCCTTCATCACCAGTGTGTGAGAGTGGCCTCCAGGTCCTGATTGGAGTGCTCTGCCTGCCCGTTCATCTGGGGGTGGAAAATCGAAGACAGGCTAGTGGTGGCTCCCAGGGCCTTGCAGAATGCCCACCCAACCTGTGAGGAGAACTGTGGTCCCCTGTCAGAGACAACATCCAAAGGGATGTTGTGGATCCTGAAGACATAGTCGACCAGGAGCATGGCAGTTTTGAAAGGCGTTGGCAGTTTGGGTAGGGGGATGAGACGAATGGCCTTGGAAAACCAGTCCACAATGACGGCGATGGTGGACATGCCATCTGACTCTGTGAGTGTGGTGATGAACTCCATGGCAACATGGGGCCATGGTCTCCCTGGGATAGGTAGAGGCTGCAGAAGACCCGCGGGGGGGGTCATGTCAGATTCCAGGCCCTTCCACCAAAACAGGTGTTTGACTAGGGAGAGCGTGCATCCAATGCCTGGGTGGCAAGAGAGCTTGGACCCATGTGCCCACTGGAGCACCGTGGAGACTGCAGCTCTGGGGACAATGGTCCGATGACAAAGAGCTGAGAGGGGGTTCAGTCCCGCTCAATGGTTTGGCGGACCTCCCAGGTGAGGCCGGCCACAATGCAGTCCTGGGATATGATAGTGTCCTCCATGTCGGGGCAGGTGGGGACCACATGGAGGTGGGACAGAGCGATAAGACTCTGGGTGGTCAAAATCTCCCTGAACTGACTGAGGAACTCAACATAGGTGCATGGGTTGGAGGTGGTCCTGGGTCAGGCAGATTCTTCCAAGCCAGGGCTCTGCCTCTGAGAAAACATAGGCTATCTTGCTAGTGTCAGAGGCAAACGTGATGGGCTGCTGAGAAAAAAACAGCTCGCACACATAAAGGAACCCCCGAAGTTTGCCCAACTCACTAGCGTAGGGTTCGGGGGAGGAGATCCAAACCTCCTGGACCGACGTGGGTGGGTTACTGGGTGCAGCTGCCAGTCCTCCAAGGCCCCCATCGGAGGGCTGGGGGGGGCTGGTTGTTAAGCTGAAACACAGGGTGGCCACCAGAGCAGAAACATTCACAGATTCACCATCTAGATGTAACGTACCTGGGATCTGTAGCTGTGTCCGCTGGGTGGGGGTCCCCCTGATGAAGGACCCAGTCTGGACTGAGACGTTGGAGGACCTCCAAGCAGCTGGGGCTGCTCAAGGTGGTCTCCTCTGCATGCTGCTGACAGGGACCCGAGCCTGCCCAAGCTACATGGGCTCTGGTTCATCCAGGTCGGTGGAGAAAGGGTTGGGATCCTCTAGGGGGGAGGTCATATGGTTCTTGGAGGAAGCTGACTCACTCTCAGTGGCCCTACCCAGTTGCTTGCGGCAGCGAGCTTGCAGATGATCGTCGATGGGGTCACAAGGCGAATAACATCCCACAGGGAAGCAGGGTTGTTCAGGACTGCCAGGACTTCTAGCAGGCCGAGACGAAAGCTCCCTTAAGGGCAGTATCTTTCCACCCAGAGTCTGCTGCTACCATTCCAAACTCCACGGCGTAGTTGGCAACTGACTACAAGCCCTGTTTCAGCCCTGTTGAAGTTGCTGTCTGCAGGGACGTCAGTTGTCCAGGGGTGGGAGGGGTCGGAGGCTGCGACATCTGCACTCTGAAACCTCACCACTGGTTCAAATGGCTGGATTATACTGTAACATTCGGGGGGGAAATCGACCGTGAGGGTTGAATCAGAGAGAGCCACAGGGAGGCCTGATCACGACCAACAGCTCGGATAAACAAAGAAACACACTTCAAATGTCGCAAAACAACGGAAAATAAATGGGGAAAGAAACACATAATCCAAAAATTGGTAGAAGATGGACTTCATTAGTGTAGACAACATGCTCCAAGTCAAGGCCAGACTGACATCAGGAATGTTGGAATTCAAGGAGACATCAAGCTGCAGCTCTATAGTGGAGCCCAGAGTTGCTGACACATCCCAAGCAAAGAAAGCCAAGATGTCCTTGGGAAGCTTCTTTAAAAAGAGTGGAGCTAGTGCAAAGGCTGAGACCTCTCTGACCTTTAAGGATGCTGTGGAAGCAGAGTTAAACAGCTACCTTCTTACTCTTTCCATAGACAAAGAGGAATATCCATTTGCCTGGTGGAAAACACACAAAGTAAGCTTCCTAACACTTGCCAAGCTGGCCCACAAGTATCTATGCATTCCTGCTACAAGCTCAGAGGCTTTTCAGTGCCAGTGGCAACAATATTATTTGCCAGCATTCTTGTCTCAAACCTGCAATGGTGGATAAATTAGTCAGCCATGTCCCCTTACCCTTTACTCCCTGAAATTATTCCAGATTTCTTGAATTGTTTAATGATATTATGTACTGTAGAGAGAGAAACATGCAAATGCCTTCCTATATTTATTTGAGGAACATTGTTTTTAAAGATTTCAATACCTTTCTCACCCATTTGCTGAAAAACTGGAAATCTTTACTCCCCAGAGACTCAGCCTTTCATTGATACTGCTTTTGTACCAAATCATGAGTATGTTGACATCACGTGTTTGAAATCACATGATTATTTATGTTTTTGTTTTTACATCGCTTGTTACAAGTCGCCATCCCAGAGAGATGGCAAACTATGAAAAAGAATAAAGAAATATATAACGGGTTTTAGGACCCAATTGCAGTTAGCTCCAGATGAAATTAATGAACCAAAATGAATGAATGACTACCCAGAACCAAAAGTGAAGATCAAATGCTCAATCTCTAGTACCAGGGGCGAATGTAATCTGAACACGCCACATGCCCCGACGGAGAAAGGAGAAGGAGAAGAATGGCACAAGAAAGAACCATTGAGAAACGGACACAAACAAAGGGAAACTCTTATAAACAACAGGGTTAATTTAACGGGGTGAAAACCAAAGCCCTGCAATTGCAAGAGCACAAGGGAGACGAAAGAGAAAAACGCTCTTTTTAAAAACACGGAGCGAACACTTGCTCTCAGACAGCGTGTCCGCAGAGAGCAGCTCTGAGAGCAAGTGGAGTGTGCGATGACATAAGCCTCTGGGGATTCCCTAAATCCCAGAGGCAGCACAAGGCGTGTAACAGTTTTCCGGACAGTCTGTGCAGCAGACCACAGGCACACAGACTACCGAAGCAGAACATGGACGTGATTACAAAACGTACAACGGAACTGCCCGCTACGGGTAGCACGAAATGCGGAAACCAGGAACGGGGCTGATAAGGAGCGAAAATGGGGAAGGCCCAATACCTTGATTGCTCCGAGGGGGAGAACGCAGCCCAACTAAGGACTGGAGTGGCAAGGGAAAACACGGGGGGCTGAATGCCATAACAGGGGGAGCCGAAAGCCCCTGAGGGTCAGCGAGGAGACCGCATACAGGCGACCAGATACGCATACAAAGGAATCTTGCCCTTCCTAACTTTCTACGATCTACATCACCTCCAGTCTCCTGACTGTACATTACTGCCGGTCTACAAACCACTAGCTACACCCCTATTCCTAAACAACCATTTATCACCTGGAGCACGCATGGGGACATCCGGACAGTGTCTGTAGAAGCGAGGATACAACAACCTTTGTGGGCCAAAAGGTGCAATTATATAGCCCCAACAACAGGTGTCAGTAATTTAGAGTGCATCATTCCAGATCAGGGCTGGCGCATGCGTGACTGCGATTAAATATCCTGGGTTCACACTGGTTGCAATGAAATACAAGCCAAAGTAAATGAAAGGAACACTGCATGTTTTTAATTTGCATTTTCCATACCGACAAAAGTTTTTCTGATTTGTGGTTGTAGATTTCATTTAGATTAAAAGAGATTTACAGTGAGGCAAAAAAGTATTTAGTCAGCCAATGATTGTGCAAGATCTCCTACTTAGAAAGATGAAAGAGGTCTGTAATTTTAATTATAGGTACACTTCAACTATGAGAGACAAAATGAGAAAAAAAATCCAGGAAATCACATTGTAGGATTTTTAAAGAATTTAATTATAAATTATGGCGGAAAACAAGTATTTGGTCACCCACAAACAAGCAAGAGTTCTGGCTCTCACAGTCCTGTAACTTCTTTAAGAAGCTCTTCTGTACTCCACTCGTTACCTGTGTTAATGGAACCTGTTTGACCTAGTCATCTGTATAAAAGACACCAGTCCACATCCTCAAACTGTCAGACTCCAAACTCATCATGGCCAAGACCAAACAGCTATCGAAGGACACCAGGAAGAAAATTGTAGACTTGCAGCATCCTGGGAAGAGTGAATATACAATACGCAAGCAGGTTGGTGTGAATAAATCAACTATAGGAGCAATTGTAAGAAAATGGAAGACATACAAGACCATTGACAATCTCCCTCAACCTGGGGCCCCATGCAAGATCTCATTCTGTGGGGTCAAAATGATCATGAGAACATTGAGCAAAAATCCCAGAACTACACGGAGGGACCTGTAGAGAGTTGGGACTAAAGTAACAAGGCTACCATCAGTAACACACTACGCCAACAGAAACTCAGATCCTGCAGTGCTAGGCGTGCCCTCCTGCTTAAGCCAGTACATGTCCAGGCCCATCTGAAGTTTGCCAGAGAGCATATGGATGATCCAGAAGAAGATTGGGAGAATATCATGTGGTCAGATGAAACCAAAATAGAACTTTTGGTAAACGCTCAACTCGCCATGTTTGGAGGAAGAAGAATTCTGAGTTGCACCATAGCTACTGTGAAGCATGAGGGAGGAAACATCATGCTTTGGGGCTGTTTGTCTGCAAAGGGGACAGCACGACTTATCCATGTTAAGGGAAGAATGAACGGGGCCATGTATCATGAGATTTTAAGACAAAACCATCAGTGAGAGCATTGAAGATGGAACATGGCTGGGTCTTCCAGCATGACAATGATCTCAAACACACCGGTCGGGCAACGAAGGAGTGGCTCCGTAAAAAGAATTTCAAGGTCCTGGAGTGGCCTAGCCAGTCTCCAGACCTCAACCCCATAGAAAATTTGTGGAGGGAGTTGAAAGTCCCTGTTGGCCCAAAACCTCACTGCTCTAGAGGCAATCTGCATGGAGGAATGGGCCAAAATACCAGCTACAGTTTGTGCAAACCTGGTGAAGACTTACAGGAAATGTTTGACCTCTGTCATTGCCAACAAAGGTTATTTTACAAAGTATTCAGTTGAACCTAATTTATTGACCAAATACTTATTTTCCACCATAATATACAATTAAATTCTTTAAAAATCCTACAGTGTGATTTCCTGGATTTTATTTTTCTCATTTTGTCTCTCATAGATGATGTGTACCCATGATGAAAATTACTGACCTCTCTCATCTTTCTAAATAGGAGAACTTGCACAGTCAGTGGCTGACTAAATACCTTTTTGCCCCACTGTGTCTATGTTTATAAAGAAGCCAGAATTATATTTTTACAGTTCAAAAGTTTCATTTCATCTTTATATTTTACACATGATGACCAGGGGCCTCATTTATAAAACTCTGTGTGGATTCTGGAGTGAAAGTGTGCATACGCACAAAACCAGGAAATGCCGTGTGCACAAATATTTCAGATTAATAAAACCTTGCATACACCCACCTGATCGCTGCTTCCTCCTTATACATCATAATCATCTTCAAAATGTGACCAAGCCTCATGTTCCACCTCCTTACCACCCACACATATCCATATATGGTCCATGCAAATTACCTCATCAATACTTAAATAGAGCCTTCATTGCTGAGTGGGATAGTGGTGACAATGGAGGAACGAAAGGTGTTGTTTGGTGGCTTCGGTAGTGGCATCACCAACAAACGCAAGTTTGTGTAGTGTTAACATGTAGCTGCAGAATTCAACCATGTTCCATCCAGAAGCTGCACTGTTGCAGAAGTAAAAATAAAAGTGATCAGACCTAAATGTCAATACAAGAAACAAATTGTTTTGACCGTAACTGTAACTGGTAGAGTAAAGCCTTCACCTCACTTTATGCAAGAATGGCTTCTTAAGTGGTGTGGTGAGTGAAAATGGTTCGGGTGATGAGCCTGGCACAAGAGAACCAGGTAAATGTTTATAAATGTCATCTCTTTCCACAGATGCTATTCTTCAACTTCTCTCATCTAGCAA
Organism: Ancistrus triradiatus; assembly: GCA_025084515.1. NCBI lineage: Eukaryota > Metazoa > Chordata > Actinopteri > Siluriformes > Loricariidae > Ancistrus > Ancistrus triradiatus. The sequence goes on from JAJAGP010003129.1 coordinate 26,446, forward strand.
TCCTACCACATGTCAACTGGATCCAATTTCATCACCAATACCGCAAAAGTTTGCTCAAGACTTTCTCTTCATCTCTTCCATCACAAACAACTCTGACGTCTTATCATGTTCTTATTCCTTCAAGATAGTAAGAGTCATTCCTATCTTGAAGAAGCCTACACTCGATGTCTCGGTCATCTACAACTACAGATCATCTATGACTATCACTTCTCTCTGTCTTCTCAAAAGTACTTGAATATGCTATCTACAATCAGTTGTCTACCTTTCTCATACAGAATGACCTACAGGACCACAACCAGTCTGGCTTCAAAGTTGCACATTCCACTGAAACTGATGGCTGCTTATAAGAAGCTCCATGCTATCAGAGCATCCAGATTTTAATCAGTTCTGATCCTCCTTGATCTTTCAGCAGTCTTTGACACAGACAACCACAACATTCTCCTTTCTGTTCTCTCCAGTCTTGGACTCACAGGCTCAGCCTGTTGGTGGCTTGCATGCTCTTACAACTGGAGTTCCACAAGGCTCAGTTCAAGGACCTCAGAAGTTTTTTTCTTTTCTCTCTCTAGAACGTTCTCTTGGTGAAGTCATAACCTAAAAATGGCTTCTCCTATCACTTTTATGCGAATGACAATTAACTCATCCTTTCCTTCCCTCTAACAGACATGCAGGTCTTTGCAGGTATCTCAGCATGTCTGGAGAACATTTCATCATGGATGTCAGCTCATAATTTGAAGATAAACTGTAGGAAACTGAGCTGCTTTACATTTCTGCAGAGGGAGCCCCTTGCCATCTTGCCATCTCCCAAACTCCCAAAAGCAGCTAAACTCCTCCATCACACCCTCTGAGAATACATGAAACCTTGGGGTTATCTTTGATAACCAGCTGAGATTCTCTGCTCATATTACCAAACTGATACAGGTATCTTCTCTGCAACATCAGGAGAATTCGACGCTTTCTTTCCAGGGAAGCCACCCAGGTGCTTGTCCAGTCTCTAGTTGTATCAGAACTAGACTTCTACTGCAGTGCTCTTCTGGATGGTCTTCCCATCAGTACAATCAGACCCCTGAAACTGATTCAGAATGCAGTACAATGTCTGATTTTCAATTTAATCTGATGAAGTCAGCTTTCTGGATAGCAGACTGGCAGTTCCAAAGCTCCCCTACCACCACTGTACCAGAGTAGATAAGGTTACTGGTGATGCAATGTAGTATAGCATTTGCTTTCTGTGTCTATATGAACAGAGATTGGCAAGTTACACATGTTGTCAAAAGCAAATAATCAAATGGAATCTCAAAGATTTCTGTTAGTGAAAAAAGAAAGACATACAAGTAATACTTATGCTATGTTCCGAGGCCAGAATTGGGATTTTACGTCTGTGGAACTACATCGCCCACAATCCCCTCCGGCAAGAATATGGCCACGGACTCAGCTACGACTGTTTATCTTTAGATTACTGATTACTCACTAACTGCGTTTAGCTGGGCGGTACTCTTTTTAGACCCTGCTCTCCCAGATGCTGGCATGGGAGCATTAACTCATGTGCCATGAGCTGAGTTCATGTTAGGTTTTGGTTCTACTTGCCTTCTGTTGTGGCCCCATTCTGCTGGATTACTTTTCGTTGCAGTTTCGCCCGCTAAACTGCCCATATTGTGGCTTCGTCCGCCCCTGTACTTCCGAAGTTGCGGCTTGTCCGCCCTCCCCTGTGTTTACCTTTGGTTGTGTATTGTTATTGTTATTGTTATTATTAATGTTATTATTGTCACTTTGATTGTTGTTATTATTACCATTATTACTAGTATTATTCTCATTATTTACTATTGTTGTTTGACCTTTGGTGCCCTGTTTCTGTTCCTTTGAGGTCTTTATAATAAACCGTTTTTCTTTTTTAACTGGAACCCTGCATTCACCTGCTCAACCCTTGACTCTCATTTAACAACTTAGCAGATTCTGTTTTAATCTTGACAGAGTGGCATAAAGCACAGAAACCTGGCAGAATGGTAGTTCAGTCTAACCATTACAGACACTTGTGCATATGAATATACACAAGCCCTGCCCACAATTCACACCTTACTAACCCAATACAAAGCAAAAATATGAAGCAAATTATAACCCGAGCAGGTGATGAATTGGGATCTTACTCAAGGTCCTAGTAATACCAACATGGTGGAGGTAGGAATTGTACACAAACCTATAATTAGCAGTGCACAGCTTTAACCACTGAGCCATCACTCTCTACCTGAAATTGGGAATAAATACTTTCTTTAATTACTCTAGGTTAAGTCATTTTGGACACCATGGAACTAGAGTTGCTGTAACTGTCCTCAACAAGAGTGAAATGATATAGCTTTAATCATCAGCTGATGTTTACTGATTTGCATTCCCCTGAGGTAATTGTGCAGATTGAGGCCATGTTGGTGTGGCACCCTTATTTTCACTGGTCAATAGAAGAAAATGTCATGGCAACTTTCTCTTCAGGAAATATAATGCAATAAACATTTTATATTTCCTTTTGGGTACCTCCAGGGATCCAACATAGGGATTGTATATGGCTATCCATAAATTTTTTCAGGTTGTTTTTGAAGGCAAATTCCCACCTTGAATATGTGAGACAACACATAGTGAACAGTGACCTTGATGCGACTCATTCCTTTTTATCTCTGAGCAAAGACTGCTGGCTTCTGGTGCCTTTTTTGATTGATGTTAGCCCACTAATTCCCTTAGATGTGAGGGATCCCCAGTATACTCTGAATATCTTCCTGTATCTCTGGTGGTCTGGTGTATTGCTTCATGGACTGGACATGTCATTGGGAGATCTTTGTAGCCTGGCTTACAGCACATGTCATCTGTTACACTGGAATGAAGCAGAGCTTCGGGAGAGGCGAACCAATATGCAGTGTGTCACACAAGAGCCCAGAGTTGGGATATGATTCACATAGTGCAGTTTATTTACAGCTGTGGTCCTTAATACAGGTAAGTGTCAGCTGAGCTGTATTCCACACCAAGAGAGAGCTGTTTGTCTGGGGCGGGGCGGAGCGAGCTTTAGTGTGCTGGGAAGCTGAGGTGAACAACGAAAGTAAAGACACGCATTAGACACTGAGCACGGAAAGCTATAAGGACAAAAAGGGGAGTAAAGTAAACACGTGTAGGGATGGAATACGACGTTAACATGCTGATGATCCAGCAACCAGTCACGCTCTGAGCCGCTTCTTAAATGGGAGTGTGCTGATTGCCTCTATTGAGTTGCAGCCACAAAGGCTGATTGAAAGGCATGATCGATAAGCTCACTTAAACAAGTAATACCTAGTGTTATAGAGCCAGTGTTAGTTATTTTTATTTCATCCCTTACCTTTGGTTATGTGCCCAAATCCTTTAAGTCTGCCGTTATCAAACCACTGATTAAAAAAGCCAATCTTGACCCTTGTGTGATATCTAATTATAGACCAATTTCAAATCTACCATTTCTGTCCAAAATCTTAGAAAAAGCCATCTATCAGCAGCTCTGCAGTTACCTCCAAAGGAATGAAATTTATGAAACATTTCAGTCTGGCTTCAGGCCCCATCATAGTACTGAAACAGCATTAATTAGGGTACTAAGTGCAGCATTTGACAGTATAGATCATGATTTTACTAAACAGACTAGAAAATACTGTAGGTATTAAGGGATCTGCACTTTCTTGGTTTAAATCCTACTTAGCTGACCGGTACCAGTTTGTTCATATAAATAATCTAAGGTTTAAACTCTCAAAAGTGAAGTATGGGGTCAGTGCTTGGCCCGCTTTTATTCTCTCTGTACATGCTGCCACTAGGCTCAGTTATTCGTAAACATGGCATTAGTTTCCACTGCTATGCAGATGATACACAGCTGTACATATCAGCCAAACATAATGACAGCCTTACAATCAACAAAATTGAGGACTGTGTAAAGGAAATAAAAGATTTTAATTTTCTCTTACTTAACTCAGATAAAACTGAGGTTCTATTAGTGGGACCCAAGACTGTGAGAGACAGGTTGGCTACATCTATCCTAAATCTAGATGGCTGTCCAGTATTACCCAGTCCGTCTGTAAAACTTAGGGGTCACATTTGATTCAGATCTCTCCTTTGATGCGCACATTAGCAGCATCACTCGAATTGCTTTCTTTCAATTACGTAATATCGCTTAACTTAGAATATCCTCTCTTTTAATGATGCAGAAAAACTTGTTCATGCGTTTATAAGCCTCAAGGTTGGATTACTGTAACGCCTTCCTTACTGGATTGCTCTAGTAAAATCAATAAATAAACTTCAGTTAGTTCAGAATGCAGCTGCCCGAGTGCTAACTCGAACTAGAAAAATTTGATCATATCACTCTTGTTCTCTATCATCATTACAACACACTGGTTACCAGTCAAATTCCGCATTGATTACAAAAATACTTCTTTTAACTTATAAAGCTCTACATGGCCTGGCCCCACATTATCTGAGTGAAACTCTTAGACTTTTTTACAATCCAACTCGTCTACTTCGTTCGGCAGGGTTGCAGGACTTCTTTTAGTTCCTAGAATTAAAAAAGTCACAGCAAGGGGGAAAGGCTTTCTCATACATGGCCCCCCAACTATGGAATAAACTTCCCACTTTCGTTCGAGATTCAGACACTATCCAAATTTTAAGTCGAGGCTATAAAGACATATCTATTTACACAGGCTTTTGACTAGATTTAGACCAGGATGCATGGCTTGGGTTCACTGGGGCCGGAGTCTGGAGTCATGTCTGGCCTGCCTGCCTGCCTTCCTTGTCCGCTAGCCGGGAGTGTTGAGTAGGCGGTCTGGCTGAACTGGGCTTTCGGTCCCTCGTGATCTTGACTTTGGCATCGTTGACTTAGAAATAAGGGCAGAGCTGGGGTTCATAGCCAAAGAGTCTTATGGTGATCAGAGACGTTGGGGTTTGCTGTCTTCTGCCTCCCGTGGGGTGTGCCAATGTCTCATGTGATCCCTCTTGGCTGTGTTTCCTACCAGTTCTCCTCTTTCTAGCTATGCTGCTTATAGCTAATGCTGCCGAGGTCTCATGCTACTCATGGCATCAGTGATTGACATGGCATCAGTGATTGTTAATAGACACTGTGCTCTTATCAATAACTAATTGCATTTTCTGTTTTTTCTCTCCGAGCTGTTTGTTCCGGTGCCGGTTTCCAGCCCCACACATGATGTTTCATCCGCAGTGCAGCTCCACTCAAGCTGCTTCCGTCACCAGTTCCACAGCCCCCCCCACCATACCCGGGCCACTTAAATGCCGATGTGCATACTTCACATTTTATTCAAACTATGACTCCATGACTTTAGTTTCGCTCTTAGATTTATCATCATACCCCGGCCACTTAATGTCAATGTGCATACTTCACATTCTATTCGAACTTTGACTCCATGACTTTAGTTTCGCTCTTAGATTTATCATCTACGCCACCCAAGGAGGGTGGGTCCCTTTTTGAGTCTTGGTCCTCCAAAAGGTTTCTTCCTCTAACACTCAGGGAGTTTTTCCTTGCCTCTGTCGCTCTAGGCTTGCTCAATTTGGGAATGGACGTAGTTATTAGTAGATAATCTAAACTTGTAAAGTTGCTTTGAGACAATGCTCCATTGTAAAAAGTGCTATATAAATAGATCTGACTTGACTTGACTCATTCCGAGGAAAATCCCACACCATTGCCACTAGTAGCCACTAAAGCTGAAAGAGAAAATGGAGAGACACATACTACCCACACATGCACACAGATACCGGCAATCCGGGTGAATGAAGCCCACAGGGCACACCCCGTGACATCATCACCATAGGCATTTTCTATGGACAATATCATCAGGGTGACAAATTTTTGCTCAACCTTATGTATTTTCTTTCTTTTTATTATTATTATTATTAGTAGTATTATTATTATTATTATAAATGCTTTCTCTTTTTCAAGAGCAGCCTTGTTGAGGCTAAGGTGGCAGATGTTCATAAATCTTCTTCGTCCCTCCTACCTCTGACTACTCACCTGATTATACCTTATGTCAGCATGTGTTTTTGGTCAGATCAAGTTTGGATTTCACTTTAAAAGGCAGGTGTAAACACACCCAAGGCATATTGTAATCAGACCACATTAGGAGGTGGTCAAAGAAAAATCTTGACTACATTTAATACAAGTGCATCTGCATACAAAATTTCTGAAAGAGCTATTATCCAGACGCATGAGCCTTTTAGTGTTGAGCATCATTATGATAGACCTCACCTTCCTTGAAACTGTTTATGATCTCCTGGACCTGGTGAGATGGCATAGGAGTCTTCAGTCCTCAACACAGTTCCCAGACAAATGGATACAGCTGCTTTGCTGAGCCCAAAAAGTGGGAACCCCTGTTGTACCCTCCACCGTACCATGATACCACTACTACTCTGTTACTGCAACTCTCTTTTCCACCTGTACGGCTGAATGCAAGTGGGTCATTTTTTATCAAGATCAATGGTCACACTTTCCCACAAACTGAGTTGAATGTCTGGCATCATACATGAAAGAATGACAAGTATTCTGTGTTTGTGAAACCAGCCAAAATTCTAACCAGTCCTTCCAACCAGACTTCTCTCTCATTTCCAAAACTGTCTCTGGACAGTAATAGTGCTGACCATTGCAGAAACTACAGCAGCTTCTAGCAAATCCTTCTCCTGAATCCAAGTAGATACTTTGCAACCTGTTATAGACAGGTTCTGCCCATATCTGACAGAAAATATACTGGTAATAGCTCCATTACCAGTAGGTTTCAGCAAGAAAAAAAATAAACAATGTGTGCTGGTGTGCTTTTTAAGTAAGATCAGATCACCATACCACCATAAATGCCACCATTGTCGACAACCCCGAGTAAGGCACCCCCACAAACCTTCCCTGTGAGTATACTGACCTTAAGGCGGTGTTTTCCAAGAGTAAGGTGGCCATCCTTCCACCACAAAGACCTTGGGACTTCTCCATGATTTTATTACCTGGAACGTCAACTTGGTCCAAATCAGGGAGATGAATGGATGAATGGAAACCAGCATTTGTAACCATTAGGGGTCACTACGAATATTGTGTGATGCCTTTCGGCTTGACTAATGCCCCTTCGGTGTTTCAGGCTTTTGTCAATGAAATGTTTGTCGATTGGTTTGTCATAGTAAACATCGACGACATTTACTCTAAATCTCTGGAGGAACACAGGCAGCATGTTCGTCTGGTTCTCCAGAGATTACTTGCCTTTATGTAAAAGGCGAGAAGCGTGATTTTCACCAAACTAAAATCTTGTTTTTTTGGGCTATGTAATAGACTCTCAGGGGACACATATGGACAATGACTAGATTGAGGCAGTAGTGCAGTGGCCACAACCTCAAACGGTTAAAAAACTACAGAGGTTCTTAGGTTTTGCCAACTTCTATTGGGGTTTTATTCGAGGGTTCAGTCAGATAGCTGCCCCCCTCACCTCGTTACTGTGGGGTAACTGTAAGAAGCTTATGTGGACCAGGGTGGCTGTGCAATCCTTTGGGGAGCTCAAGAGGTGGTTCACTTCTGCACCCGTCCTTAGACATTCTGACCCTTCACCCTCGTTTACTGTCGAGGTCGATGCGTCTGACTCTGGGATAGGAGCCATCTTGTCCCAACGTTTCAGGACAGCGACTAAGCTGTTTCCCTGTACTTATTTTTCAAATAAATTGAGTCATGCAGAAAAGAATTATGATGTGGGTAGCTGTGAGTTGTTGGCAATTATGTTAGCTTAGAAGAATGGCGACACTGGCTGGAGGGGACTTTACACCCTTTTTTTGGTCTCACTGACTATAGAAACCTCGAATATACAAAATCTGCTAAGCGCCTCAACTCCAGCCAGGCCTGCTGGGCACTCTTCTTCACTAACCTCCCTCAGTCTCAAGGTAACATGGTCATTTTGGTAATCATAGATAGATTTTCTAAGGGATGTAAGCTCATTCCTATGACCAAACTACCGACTTCCTTGGAAACTACAGAGGCGTTGTTTCACTACATTTTTTGCTATTATGGGCTGCCTGAGGATATTGTCTCAGAAAGGGGCCCTCAGTTCACGTCTCATGTTTGGAAGGCCTTTCTATCCATGTTAAATATGAATGTGAGTCTCACTTCTGGTTACCACCCTCAATCGAACAGCCAGGTCAAACGTCTCAATCAGGAAATAGGCAGATTCTTACGATCTTATTGTACTCTGTCGCAGGGTGAATGGGCACTCTTTCTACCCTGGGCCGAATACGTCCAAAATTTGTTAATCAGTGTCGCCACTGGTCTCACCCCATTTCAGTGTATCCTAGGATTCCAGCCTCCCTTGTTCACCCTGGTCTGGAGATCCATCATCCATGCCTTCTGTCAACGATTCAGAGAAGTGGGCAGACCTGGGAGGAGACTCATGTGCGCCTCCAGAGGGCCATCCATAGGTACAATATTCAAGCCAACCAGCGTTGTCGACCACATCCTTCGTTGAAACCTGGGGATGTGGTATGGCTGTCAACTCTGGATTTAAAGTTAAAATTACCATGCAAAAAATTGAGTCCTAGATTCATAGGTCCTTCATGGTTCTCAAACAGATTTCCCCTGTGTCCTACTGCTTAGACATTCCGCCTACCTGTAAAATAGCTTCCACTTTTCACGTGTCTTTACTCTCCTTCTTCCCAGGCCAAGCAAGGTCCAGCAGCAGCACACCGTACCTTGGAGGTGGACGGCTCTCCCGGCATACAGCATACAAGGCCTGTTGAACTCCAGATGCATGGGCAGTTTTATCTGGTCGATTGGGAGGGTTATGGCCAGGAGGAGAGGTCCTGGGTCCCCACTAACGACATGTTAGACCATTCTCTCGACATAGAGTGTTTTGGGCATCAGGAGTCGCCCGTCAGGGATGGGCTAATGTCACATCTGAGGCTGCTGTTCCTCTGCCTCACCTACAGAGGTCGCTGTCACCTGAGTTCTAATCTCCGTTTCCTCACCCATTTGAGCTCTGCCTATTTAAGCCATGTTGTCCGCGTACTCATTGTGAAGTCTTGTTTTACAAGACAGAGTAACCTCTGATGTCTGATGTTTATGACCCTAACTGCCTGTTCTGTGGATTACCCTTCTGGTTTGTGTATTGGCTTTGGATGCTCGACTGTTTGGATTGCCTTCACGGTTTTGACCCTGCCTGTTCATGACTACTCTGATTGTTTATTAAACTCGCACTTGACTCTTACACTCGTTCCAAGTCTGCTTTGTGACAGAAGAAGCTTCAGGTTTTTTACCTAATACTCTTATCCCTTTAATGAATTACTACATTACTAATTAGTACATTACTATTAGTACATTAGGACATTACTATTTAAAACATTAACATCCATACAATCCAGTCTATCTGGAAACTAAGGGTATTTCCGAAGTGTACCAAACCTTGCACGATGTTTAGTTTACCACCAGCAAGATCAGTCAAGTCAAGTCAAGTCAAGATTTATTTATATAGCGCTTTTTACAATGAAGCATTGTCTCAAAGCAACTTTACAATTATAAATTATCTTCTAATATCTATGGTCAATCCCAAATTGAGCAAGTCTTGACAGTGGGAAGGAAAAGCTCCCTAAGTGTTATGAGGAAGAAACCATGGGAGGACCAATACTCAAAAAGGGACCCCTCCTTCTTGGGTGGCGTAGATGATAAACGTAAGAAAGAAGATAATTTACCTAAGCAAATAAATCTTGTAGTGATAGTTCAAATAAAATAATGTATAATATGTATATTGGCATACTGTAGTCCGATACACAGAGTCACTCTAGAATTTTGAGTCTAAGCAGGAATGTCTTTGGCAGCACTTCATCCCCAGTCAACTCGAGGAGGGAGAGAGTTACGTAAATACGTTTGGAGTGTGTCTGAATCTCAAACTAAAGTAGGAAGTTTATTCCATAGTTGGGGGACCATGTATGAGAAAGCCTTTCGCCCTGCTGTGACTGTTTTTAATTCTAGGAACTAGAAGAAGTCCTGCACCCTGCGAACGAAGTAGACAAGCTGGATTATAAGACTCTTAAGAGTTCACTCAGATAATGTGGGGAAAGGCCATGTAGAGCTTTATATGTTAAGAAGTATTTTGTAGTCAATGCAGAATTTAACTGGTAACCAGTATCTTGATGATAGAACAACATTGATATGGTCAAATTTTCTAGTTTGAGTTAGCACTCGAGCCGCTGCATTCTGAATTGATTGAAGACTATTTATAGATTTACTAGAGCATCCAGTAAGTAAAGCGTTACAGTAATCCAACCTTGAGGTTACAAATGCATGAACCAGTTTCTCTGCATCATTAAAAGAGAGAATATCTCCAAGTTTAGCAATATTACGCAATTGAAAGAAAGCAATTCGAGTGATGTTTGGATCAAAGAAGAGATCTGAATCAAATATGACACAAGTTTTTTACAGATGGACTGCACAATACTGAACAGCCATCTAGATTTAGGATCGATGTAGCCAACCTGTCTCTTACAGCTTTGGGTCCCACTAATAAAACCTCAATTAATAAAAGAAACTTAAATGACATCCAATCTTTTATTTCCTTTATACAGTCCTCAGTTTTGCTGATTGTAAATACATCATTTGGTTTGGCTGATATGTTACAGCTGTGTATCATCTGCATAGCGGTGGAAACTAATGCCATGTTTACGGATAATTGAGCCTAGTGGCAGCATATAAAGAGAGAATAAAAGCAGGCCGAGCACAGACCCCTGAGGCACACCATACTTCACTTTTGAGAGCTTAAAATGTAGAATATTTACATAAACAAACTGCTACCGGTCAGTCAAATAGGATTTAAACCAAGAAAGTGGCAATCCCTTAACACCTACAGTGTTTTCTAGTCTGTTCAGTAAAACATTTTGATCTGTTGTCACGATGGGGCCCTACTGGCAGGTAGGAGACGTACGCAGGTTCTACAATAATCACCATTTTTATTTGTGTAGCCCGAGCGCGCCACAGTAAATACACAAGGGCAGGCCAGTGTACGACTCTGCAAACAAATACCAGCCTAAAGCCCTTTGATAATCGTGCACAATCACAAACGCGGCTTACTAAACATATGAGAGCTTCAAACGCAACTTAATGAACATACACAAGCTCTAATGTGACTCAGGAAACATAAATGGGCTATGAACGCAACTGGTCAAACACACACGCGTTTCAACCATGATATAATAAACATAGATGGGCTCACCGTTTAACAAAACATAAGTTCCATTCGGACAAGGCTCTATGGGCGGAGCCGGGGGGGAGCAAGGTAAACACATTTCTGAAAGTGTGGCCATCATCAAACCTCCCTGGAACACACGGCCTCTGGGTGGGCCTCTAGGACGCAGATAGCCTTCGGTAAAACCTCTTGAGCGGATGCCCTCAGCGCAGGCATGGGAGCAGTCGACCTCGGCACTGGCACAAGAGCCAGAACAGACCTCTGCACTGGCACAGGAGTAGGCGACCTCGGCACTGGCACAGAAACTGGAACAGACCTCGGCACTAGCACAGCAACCGAAACAGACCTCAGTGCTAGCACAGGAACCGGAACAGACCTCGGCGCTGGCACAGGAACCACAACAAAACTCGGTGCTGGCACAGGAGCTGATGACCTCGGAGCTTGCACCGGAACAGATCTCGGCTTGGCACAGGAACCGGATCAGACCGTGGCGCAGGAGTCGGTGCAAATGTCCGTGGCATGGGAGTCGACGTGAATGTCTGTGGTGCGGGAGTCAGTGCGAATGTCTGTGGTGTGGGAGTCAACGTGAATGTCTGTGGCACGAGAGTCAGCGCTAATGTCCGTGACACGGGGGCCAGCGCAACGTTCACAGGTATGACACTAACGTGGACAGACACCTCAAACGCAGCTAACTGGATTCACTACTGGTCACTAGCGACTCAGGTACTGAGCCACAGGGTGGTAACGGCTCAGCTACCACACTAGCGTACTCTAAACAACAACTAGTGAACTCAGCAACAAAGCTAACTAGTTCAACAACAGAAGTATTCGGCGCTAGTCGCTTGGACATTGAGCTATGGGGCGCTAACTGGGGGCACTAACTATGGAGCTTACAGGCACGGCGTGCACAGATACGGAGCTAGAGAGCCCAAATACTGGGCTACTAAGCTTTAACTGCTCAGATACAGAGCTAGCGGGCCCAAACACTGGGCTATTGAGCTTTAATTGCTCAGATACTGATCTCTAGAGCTCTACCTGCGCAGGTATTGAGCTACGGGACACTAACGGCTCATCTTCCGAGCTAACAGGCGCAGCGTGCTCACATATTGAGCTAACATGCTCAACAACTGAGCTAACTGGCCAAAATTTTGGGTGATCAGGTGCTAGCGATTCAGGTCCTGAGCTACAGACCGCTAAATGCTCAGAAACACAGTTAGTATACTGAAAAACAGTGAAACAAGAATAACGACAGAGGTATCAGGCATTATCAGCTGAGATACTGTGCTCTGGGGCACTAATGGCTCTTCAACGGAGCTAACAAGCGCAGCATGCACAAACGCTTGGCTAGTTTACTAAGAAGCAGGGCTTGATCATGCTAACCGGTGCTTGGTAAGTACCTCCCGGCTGTGAGTAAGCTAGGGATCTAACAGGTTATGAGTGAGCGGTCTACCTGGCATGGTACGCACGCTAGCCAGCAAAGGAAGGAAGTTTCCCTGCTTATCCTCAGAGGCAAAGCCAAACTCCTCCCAGAGCTTCTCAAATAATTGATCGCAGGTTCCACACTCTAGCTGAGACCGAAGGTTCAGAGCCCATACTTAAGTGAGTCCCGTGAGACACCAGTAAACAAAAAATACGCGCTCATTCTCTGAGAAAAACGACCTGGAATTCAAATAACTGTAGCACTACCCCCAAAATTCTCCGTACCTCAGGTGCCCATCATATTCGTCAGGACAGGGAACCCTGTCTAATGGAACCGACCGAACCGGGGTGGCGCGGTGACCTGCTGTCTCCATGTTTTGGTAGCGCATTCTGTCATGACGGGCCCTACTGGCAGGTAGGAGATGTACGCAGGTTCTACAGTAATCACCATTTTTATTTGTGTTGCCCGAGCGCACCTCTCTAATGCAATTCGGGGGAACATAGATGGGCTGCAAATGCAACTTAAAGAGCATACACAAGCTCAAACGCAACTCGGGAAACAAAGATGGGCTGCAAATGCAACTTAATGAACATACACAAGCTCTAAGGTGACTCAGGAAACATAAATGTAAATGGGCTACGAACGCAACTGGGCAAACACACACGTGTTTCAACCGCGATATAATAAACATAGATGGGATCACCGTTTAACAAAACATAAGTTCCATTCGGACAAGGCTCGACAAGATTCACAAAAGGCAGAGGATGTCCGCCGAGGACGCCGTGACAGTCAAAAAGATCTCTCGATCTACACACACACAAACATGAAATGCCCCGCAAAGAGGGAGAGGTAGGACCCTGCCAGTCTCCAGCACCTGAAAACAATTCAGGGCCCTAGCTTCTCCTTCGGGTGCTTCACAGTCTGGCAAAGCACCGCAAATGTCTTTATCTGGACTGTTAGGAGTGGCCTAGCAAGCCCAAGCCCAAGTTCAAGATGATCAGTGACATATATAGTGTCAAATGCTGAACTTAAATCTAACAGAACAAGACAAGAAACACATCCATTATCTGAGGACATTAATAAATAATTTAATAATCTAAGTAATGCTGTTTCAGTACTATGATGGGGCCTGAATCCTGACTGAAATGTTTCATAAATACCATTACTTTGGAGGTAACTACAGAGCTGCTGATAGACGGCCTTTTCTAAGATTTTGGAGAGAAACGGTAGATTTGAAATTGGTCTATAATTAAATATCACACAAGGGTCAAGATTGGCTTTACATTTGGGCAAAGTGTCTTACAATGCATTGTAGCGGCGTGTCCAGCTGTCAGTGATCCCTCACATCAGTGACAGCTAGACACGCCGCTACGATGCATTCTAAGCCACTTTGCCCAGTTGGCAGATTTTGAGACTTTGACATCCAGGTGAGAAGTGAATGGATGTGTTTTTTCCACCATGATTTACAATTAATTTCTAAAACCAGCCGCTAGATTGCTCAGGCAGGGTATTTCTAGTGCAAGTCCCAAGCCCGGATACATGGTGAGGGTTGCGTCAGGAAGGGCATCCGGTGTAAAACATTTGCCAAATAAAGTATGCAAGTTCATAATAATTTCACCATACCGGATCGGTTGCGGCCCGGGTTAACAACGACCGCCACTGGTACTGGTAGCAAACAGGGTACCAGCAGAAATTGGACTACTGTTTGCCGAAGACGAAGAGGAGGGAAGCGTGTAAGGAGACAGAGAGAAATCAGGAGTGGTCAGAATATAGCACTGAGGGTAGCAACCCTAAATGTAGGGACGATGACAGGGAAAGGTGGCTGATATGATGCAGAGGAGAAAGGTCGACGTTTTGTGTGTGCAGGAGACAAAGTGGAAGGGTAGCGAGGCTCGATGCATTGGTGCAGGGTTTAAACTGTTTCTACCATGGGTGTGGATAGGAAGAGAAATGGAGTTGGTGTGGTCCTGAGGAGGGACTATGTAAAGAATGTCGTTGAGGTTGAAAAGGTTGTCAGGGAATAATATGTCTGAAGTTGGAAATGAGAGGGTGTAATGGTGAATGTTGTTAGTGGCTATGCACCACAAGTTGGCTGTGAATTAGAGGAGAAAGAGAATTCGGGGGGGAGTTTCATGAAGTGGTTGAGAGCATTTCCCAGGGGGAGACGAGGAAGTGATGGGCAGGTTTGGTGTGTTAAGGATAGGAACCTAGAAGGACAGATGGTGGTGGATTTTGCAAAAAGGATGGAAATGGCTGTGGTCAACACATATATCCAAAAGAAGGAGGAGCAATAGGGTGACTTATAAGAGTGGAGGGAGGAGCACACAGGAAGACTACATCCTATGTAGAAGAGGTTTTGCTTAAAAGAGATTGGTGATTGTAAGGTAGTGGCCAGGGGAGAGTGTAGGTAGGCAGCATCAGAGGTGTTGGTGTGCAGGATGGCTCTGGTGATTAGGAAGAGGAAGAGGGACAAAGGCAGAGAGAGGACCAAATGGTGGAAGTTGAGAAAGGAAGAATGTTGTATGACGGAGTTCAGAGAGGAGTTTGAGAAAGGTTTTGGGTTGTGACAGGAAGAGAGAGCTCCAGAATGACTGGGTAAGTAGCAGCAACAGTGATTAGACCAGACAGGTTAGGAAAATGGTACTGGATGTGTCTTCTGGACAGGCAAAGGATGAAAAGGAAAACCTGGTGGTGGAACAAGGAAGTGCAGGAGGTTATTCAGAGATAGAGGTCAGCAAAGAAAAAATGGGACAGGGGACAGGACTAAAGAGAGTAGGAAGGAGTACAAGGAGATGCGGCACAGGGCAAAGAGGGAGGTAGCAAAGGCCAAGCAGAAGGCCTACGATGAGTTTATATGAAAGGTTAGACAGTAGGGATTTAGAGAAGGAGTTGTATCTGCTGATGAGACAGAGAGATAGAGCTGGAAAGGATGTGCAGCATGTCAGGGTGATCAAGGATAGAAATGGAAATGTACTGTCAGGTGAGGAGAGGGGTGAGGGAAAGATGGAAGGAGTTATTCGAGGAGTTTGATTTTGTGATGTAGAAAAATGAAAGGGAAAGAAGGTTGGATGGCGTAGGGATTGTGGAACAGGATGTTGTAACAATGATTAGCGAGGACAAAGTGAGGAAAAAGCTTTGAAAAGGATGAAGAACGGAAAGGGCAGTGGGGACTTGATGACATCCCGGTTGAGGTATGGAAAAGTCTAGGAGAGCTGGGAGTGGTGTTTTTGACTAGAGATTATTCAATGGAATTCTGGTGAATGAGAGTATGCCGGAGGAATGGAAGAAAAGTTTTACTTGTACCGATTTTAAGCAGAAGGGTGATGTACAGAGTTGTGGCTCTTACAGGGCATAAAGTTGATGAGCCACACAATGAAGAGTTCCGAGAGAGAGTTGTGGAAGCTAGGCTCAAACAGGAGGTGGACAGTGTTGTGAACAATAGTATGGTTTCATGCCAAAGGAGAGCACCATGGATGCGATTTTTGCTTTGAGGATGCTGACGAGAAGTATTAGAGATGGTCAGAAAGAGCTACACTGCGTTCTTTGCGGGATTAGAGAAAGCTTATGACAGGGTGGAGCCAAGGGAGGAACTGTTGTGGTGTATGAGGAAGTCTCGAGTGGCTGAAAAGTACGTTAGATTAGTGCAGGACATATATGACAACAGCGTGACAAGCGGTGAGATGTGCTGTAGGAGTGACAGATAGCGTCAAGGTAGGGATGGGACTGCATCAAGGATTGGCCCTGAGTCCCTTCTTATTTGCTCTGGTTATGGACAGACTAACAGATGAGGTCAGACAGGAATCGCCATGGACTATGATGTTTGCAGACGACATTGTGATCTGTAGTGAGAACAGGAAACAGGTAGAAGAGAACTTGGAGAGGTGGAGGTATAAGCTGGAAAGGAGAGGAATGAAAGTCAACTGTAGTAAGACAGAATACATGTGTGTAAATGAAAGGGAGACAGGTGAAGCAGTCAGGCTACAGGGATCAGTGGTCACAAAGGTACAGTAGTTCAGGTACTTGGGATCAACTGTCCAAGGAAATGGGGAGTGTAGAAAGGAGGTGAAGAAGAGAGTACAGGCAGGATGGAGTGGGTGGAGAAGAGTGTCAGGAGTGCTGTGTGACAAAAGGGTCGCAGCAAAAGTGAAAGGAAAGATTTATAAGAGAGTAGTGAAACCAGCCTTGTTGTATGGGTTAGAGACAGTGGCACTGACAAAGAGACAGGAAGCAGAGCTGGAGGTGGCAGAACATAAGATGTTGAGGTTCTCTTTAGGAGTGTCTAGGGTGGACAGGTTTAGGAATGAGATCATCAGAGGGACAGCACAGGTTGGAAAATTGGGCAACAAAATTCGAGAGGGAAGACTGAGATGGTTTGGACATGTGCAGAGGAGGGATAGTGGATAGACAGTTAGAAGGATGTTGGAGATGGAGCTGCCAGGCAAGAGACAGAAGGAAGACCAAAGAGGAGTTATTTGGGTGTGGTAAATGAAGATATGCAGGGAGTTGGGGTGAGAGTAGAGGACATGAAGGACAGGGTGAGGTGGAAACGTTTAACTCGCTGTGGTGACCCCTGATAAAGGGAGAAGCCGAAAGAAGAAGAAGCAGAAGAAGAAGAAGAAGAAGAAGAAGATTTACAATTAATTTCTTCAAAAATCCTACAATATGATTTCCTGGATGTTTTTTTCTCATTTTGTCTCTCATAGTTGAAGTGTACCTATGATGAAAATTACAGACCTATCTCATCTTTCTACGTAGGAGAACACAATCATTGGCTGACTAAATACTACATATAGTGGTGCTTGAAAGTTTGTGAACCCTTTGGAATTTTCTGTATCTTTGCATCAATATGACTTAAGCATCATCAGATTTTCACACAAGTCCTAAAAGCAGATAAAGAGAACCCAGTTATATACAGTGGTGCTTGAAAGTCTGTGAACCCTTTAGAATTTTCTATATTTCTGCATGAATATGACCGAAAACATCATCAGATTTTCACACAAGTCCTAAGAGCAGATGAAGAGAACCCAGTTAAACAAATGAGACAAAAATATTCTACTTGGTCATTTATTTATTGAGGAAAATGATCCAATATTACATATTAGTGAGTGGCTAAAGTATGTGAACCTCTAGGATTACCAGTTCATTTGAAGGTGAAATTAGAGTCAGGTGTTTTCAGTCAATGGGATGACAATCAGGTGTGAGTGGACACCCTGTTTTATTTAAAGAACAAGGATCTATAAAAGTCTGCTTTTCACAACACATGTTTGTGGAAGTGTATCATGGCACGAACAAAGGAGATATCTGAGGACCTCAGAAAAAGATTTGTTGATACTTATCAGGCTGGAAACGGTTGCAAAACCATCTCTAAAGAGTTTGGACTCCACCAATCCACAGTCAGACAGATTGTCTACAACTGGAGGAAATTCAAGACCATTGTTACCCTCCTCAGGAGTGGGCGACCAAGAAAAATCATTCTAAGAGCAAGGCTTGTAATAGTTGGTGAGGTCACAAAGGACCCCAGGGTAACTTCTAAGCAGCTGAAAGCCTCTCTCACACTGGTTAATGTTAATGTTCATGAATCCACCATTAGAAGTACATCAAACAACAATGGTGTGCATAGCAGGGTTGCATGGAGAAAGCGACTGCTCTCCAAAAAGAACATTGCTGCTCATCTGCAGTTTGCTAAAGATCACGCGGACAAGACAAAATCCTATTGGAAGAACCTTTTGTGGATGGATGAGACCAAAATAAAACCTTTTGGTTTAAATGAAAAGCATTTGGATCAATGTCCGTTTGCTTTAACGTCTGAGGTCTTATGTGAAATTTTTACATTGTTACAATTTTTACATTTAATACATATCCAATTTACTTTGGAATGACAGACTAATACAAGTGAACCATTGCAACACCTACTGACAGAAAAGAGAATCTCAGTCTTGAACTTCATATTCATATAAAGTACACAATATACAGATGGTAAAATATGTAAAGGCATTAAAATTACATTAAATTATATTTAACTACATATTTCTGAATATGTAATGCTAGATGAAGATGGAGCATTTCAATGTTTTGTGTTTCACTACCTATTTATATAAAGTAATCCGTTTTTCTAATTATCATTTAGAGGCTATTTTAATAATTTGTAGTCCTAACAACATAACAAGGTTTAGATGTCATAGCAAAATAGCATCAATGTTCTTTCTTGTGAAAAATATACAAAATCTTATTTTCATCTCCATTTTGTAAATCAATGTTGGGCTTTGTCTCAGTAAATGTGGAATCAGTGAATTGCAAAGTTCTCTCAGCTTGTGCTATGAGCTTTATCACTGCTGGAAACAGCAGTTCCTGGATTCTTGGCTTCAACCCTGAGCTGGGCTTGCAACATGAAGGTCCGTATATATAGTGATGCTTGAAGGTTATCAATTTTTTATATTTCTGCATAAATATGACCTAAAACATCATCAGATTTTCACACAAGTCCTAAAAGTAGATAAAGAAAACCCAGTTAAACAAGTGAGACAAAAGCGGGCAATCCGTTCTAAAAGCTGGCAGAATGAGCGCGTATGTGCGTCTGATAGCCAGAAGCAAACAGAATGCAGCTACCAGCCAAGGGACCCAGCATTAGCTCCTGGACCTCCACTTTGGAGGTCCCCAGTCGCTGTGGTTGGCGGGTTTGTTTACCCGGGTCTTGGCTGGCTTTTGGGGGGCCATTTTATGACTACGGCCGAGTCACAGACCCATTTATCCACCTTGACCCATTTATCCACCATGTTGGCTGAAGCCTGTCACAAACAGCATGCGGGGAAGAGGACAGGTCTCATTTCCAGCACGTCGAGTCCGGCAGGTCTCATGCCTGAGCATTTAGCGCCACCTAGCTCTGAATTTGAGCAATTATGCTCTGTAAATGAGCATTCAGCGCCACCTAGCTCTGACCCTGAGCTCGCTGCGCTTATTAGCTTGTTGATCCCGTTGACCGTTGACTCCGTACTTGGGCACTTAGCGCCGCCTAGCTTCGAACCTGAGCAGATAAGCTCCGTTCCAGAGCTCGCCGCACCCGTTGACCCTGTACTTGGGCACGTAGCGCTGCCTAGCTGCAAACCTGAGCTACAAAGCTCCGTTCCACAGCTCGCCGCGCCCGTTAACCCAGCATCTGTGCAGTTAAGCTCCATGCCTGGGCATTTAGCACCGCCAAGCCCTGTTCAAAAGCACGCCGCACCCGTAAGCTCTAAAGTTGAGCAATTAGCGCCCCCTAGCTCTGAACCTGGGTTCGCCGCGCTCGTAAGCTCCACACCTGGCCAGTTTGGCCCCATGCCTCAGCCTTTAGCACCACGTAGTGCCACAATAGAGCCCGTCCCGGTGCCATCATTGCTGCCACGACCGTGTACTTTTGTCCACCTGGCCAGACGCCTCACACCCACCTTTTTCACAGGTCTCGCTGGGCTGAGCTCAGCCCCTGAGCCGCCAGCACCAAGGTCCGCCCCTGAGCCTTCGCGCTCTGTCCCTGACCCGCCAGCACTGAGCTCTGCCCCTGAGCCACTGAGCTCCACCTCTGAGCCGCTGAGCTCCGCTCCCCAGCCGCCAGCGCTCAGTTCTGCCCTTAAGCCGGTCAGGTATAATGCCAGGCTGGCACTTATACCTGCCATGACCTGGCCTACCCTCCCCTTCAGCCCCTATTTTAGAGCCATTCCGGCCTACTGGCTCCTCCCTGTGCACCATACGCTCAAACCTGAGCAGGTGAGACAGGCTAGGGGAGGTGTTTGTCGCGCTTAGGGGCGTCGGAACAGTCCTTCTCTTTTCCTCCTGTAATTTATTTAGTTAGGGACAGCGGTACGTCTTGGGACATCAAGGTCCACAGACGGGGGCTGCTAGGAGGCAACCTAAGTAAGCCAGGGCCCTAGATAGGGTAGGGGCAGCTTTGTTTATCTCTTTTTCTACTTTTTTTGCCAGGCTGACTGTTTTCAGCCATGCCTTCGCTGTCTCTTCACTCACGCCAACGCCCGCCCCACCCCCCCGCCCCACCCCCCCGCCCCACCCCCCCCGCCCCACCCCCCCCCGTCGTGATTGGGGGAAAAAAACCTTTTAATCCTCCGATCGCACTTTGAAGAGGACGCAGAGCTTAGTAGCCTCGTCCTCTTAGCTTCCCGCGTCCGTGACACACACGTGAAGGCGCTAGTCGTTATTATTAGTGTGACATGTGACCGCGGAAGCTCCATCTGGGCTTCTGCGCACTGGGCATGCGCAGACCTAAAGCGCCGTTCGCGCGGTGGAGACATGCCGTAAGCGCATGCTGTGAATAGCGGTGCCGTACGCTTACGGTGTGTACTTTCTTTTATTTCGTTTTATTAGTTAATTATATTTTCGGTTTGTTTTCCTTTCATTTATTTATTTTTATGTTGGTTTTAACTACCATCTGGAGCTAACTGCACTTGGGTCCCAATCCCTTTATATTTTGTTTACACGGTTCATCATCGTTTTTAATATGGTGATCCGTAACAAGTGGGCACTTTGTTTTATTTAAAGAACAGGGATCTATCAAAGTCTACTCTTCACAACACATGTTTGTGGAAGTGTATCATGGCATGAGCAAAGGAGATTTCTGAGGACCTCAGAAAAAGAGTTACTGATGCTCATCAGGCTGGAAACGGTTACAAAACCATCTGACTCCACCAATCCACAGTCAGACAGATTGTGTACAAATGGAGGAAATTCAAGACCATTTGTTACACTCCCCAGAAGTAGTCGACCTACAAAGAGCAAGGTATATAATAGTTGGCAAGGCCACAAAAGACCCCAGGGTAACTTCTAAGCAACTGAAGGCTCTCTCACATTGGCTAATTTTAATGTTCATGCGTCAACCATCAGAAGAACACTGAACAACAATGGTGTGCATGGTAGGATTTCAATGAGAAAGCCACTGCTCTCTAAAAAGAACATAAAAATCACATGGACAAGCCAGGAGGCTATTAGAAGAATGTTTTGTGGACAGATGAGATCAAAATAGAAGTTTTTGGTTTAAAAGAAAAGCGTTATGTTTGTAGAAAGGAAAACACTGAATTTCAGCATAAGAACCTTGTCCCATCTGTGAAACATGGTGGTGGTAGTATCAGTGTTTGGGCCTGTTTTGCTGCATTGATGGAACAATGAATTCAGAATTATATCAAAGAATTCTAAAGGATAATGTCAGGACATCTGTCCATGAACTAAATCTCAAGAGAAGGTGGGTCATGCAGCAAAACAACGACCCTAAGCACACAAGTCGTTCTACCAAAGAATGGTTACAGAAGAATGAAGTTAATGTTTTGGAATGGCCAAGTCAAAGTCCTGGCCTTAATCCAATTGAAATGTTGTGGAAGGACCTGAAGCGAGCAGTTAATGTGAGGAAACCCACCAACATCCCAGAGTTGAAGCTGTGCTCTATGGAGGTATGGGCTAAAATTCCTCCAAGCTGGTGTGCAGGACTGATCAACAGTTGCAGGAATTGTTTAGTTGCAGTTATTGCAGCATAGGGGGGTCACAGCAGATACTGAAAGCAAAGCTTCACATACATTTGCCACTTATTGAGGATAGTTATCCAATATTACATATTGTAATATTGGATAACTATCCTCAATAAATAAATGACCAAGTATAAAATTTTTGTCTCATTTGTTTAACTGGGTTATCTACTTTTAGGACTTGTGTGAAAATCTGATGATGGTCATATTAATGCAGAAATATAGCCAACACTAAAGGGCTACACCACAAAATATAATATTAATTTTAATATATATATATTGTCACACCCGCGGCCGGCTCGTCAGATCGCACCCGCAGTCCACAACGCTCCAGGTCACGTGACGCGGCCTCGACAGATTGCACCCGCCGTCCGCAACACTCCAGGTCACGTGACGCGGGCTCGACAGATCGCACCCGCAGTCCGCAACGCTCCAGGTCACGTGACGCGGGCTCGACAGATCACACTCACATTCCTCAACACCTCACAGATCACACTCGCATTCAGCAACGCTCACTATCGCCCGAGTACTGAGTGATCACCTGTGCCTCATTACCGTCTGCACTATATATTCACGTCAGTTTCCTTTCCACTCTGCTATGCCTCGTTACTTGTTACCTGGTTTTTAGCTCCACACTTCAGTGCTTGCTCAGTTGTGTGTATACCTCTTGAATAAACAACCCTACCTTGTACCTCCAGTCAGCGTGTGTCTCCTGCATATCCACCCGCACGTTACATATATATATATATATATACGTATATATATATATATATATACTGCTCAGAAAAATAAAGGCAACACTCAAATAACAGATCCTAGATCTGATTGAATGAAATATTCTCATTGAATACTTTCTGTACACAGCTGAATGTGACAACAAAATCACACAAAAATCCTCAATGGAAATCAAATTTATTGACAGGAATGTAATGTAAGTGGAAAAACACACTACAGGCCGATCCAACTTTGATGTAATGTCTTTAAAACAAGTCAAAATGAGGCTCAGTATTGTGTGTGGCCTCCCCGTGCCTGTATGATCTCCCTACAACGCTCCTGATGAGGTGGCAGATGGTCTCCTGAGGGATCTCCTCCCAGACCCAGACTCCTGGACAGTCTGTGGTGCAACATGATGTTGGTGGACCTAATGGTAGTCAGGCTACCTCTGGCGAGCACATGGAGGGCTGTGCGGCCCTCCAAAGAAATGTCACCCCACACCATTACTGACCCACTGCCAAACTGGTCATGATGAAGGATGTTGCAGGCAGCAGATCCATCCACGACGTCTCCAGACTCTGTCACGTCTGTCACATGTGCTCAGTGTGAACCTGCTTTCATATGTGAAGAGCACAGGGCGCCAGTGGCGAATTTGCCAATCCTGGTCTTCTCTGGCAAATGCCAAGCGTTCTGCACGGTGTTGGACTGTGAGCACAACCCCCATCTGTGGACGTCAGGCCCTCATACCATCCTCATCGAGTTGGTTTCTAACCGTTTGTGCAGACACATGCACTTTTGTGGCCTGCTGGAGGTCATTTTGCAGGGCTCTGGCAGTGTTCCTCCTGTTCCTCCTTGCACAAAGGCGGCGGTAGCGGTCCTGCTGCTGGGTTGTTGCCCTCCTACGGCCTCCTCCACATCTCCTGGTGTCCTGGCCTGTCTCCTGGTAGCGCCTCCAGCCTCTGGACACTATGCTAACAGACACAGCAAACCTTCTTGCCACAGCCCGCATTGATGTGCCATCATGGATGAGCTGCACTACCTGAGCCACTTGTGTGGGTTGTAGAGTCCGTTGCATGTTACCACGAGTGTGAAAGCACCACCAACATTCAAAAGTGACCAAAACATCAGCCAGAAAGCATAGGTACTGAGAAGTGGTCTGTGGTCTCCACCTGCAGAATCACTACTTTATTGAGTGTGCCTTGCTAATTGCCAATAATTTCCACCTGTTGTCTATTCCAATTGCACAACAGCATGTGAAATTGATTGTCAATCAGTGTTGCTTCCTAAGTGGACAGTTTGATTTCACAGAAGTTTGATTTACTTGGAGTTATATTGTGTTGTTTAAGTGTTCCCTTTATTTTTTTGAGCAGTATATATATATATATATATATATATATATATATATATTTGATTAAAACTGGTTAAGTTTTGAAAGCTCATAGCTATCAAAAATTCAATGTGTTTGCTCCTTGTCTTCCTAGCCTCATCATCTTCCTAAGCCTTTATCGCCCACCTACCTTATCTCATTCGATCATGCTCTACCTGTATCTAAGCATTGTTTATCGCTTATTCACCTTATTCTCTCCGTTCGTTAAGCGCCTCGTCTGTCTTTCGGTCGGTGTTTCACTTTGTAAGTTCTGATATCCTTTCGTTCTTTAATAAACACCGCCTGAGTTCAGATCACTCTCCCTGCATGTGTCTCCTGAACTGTACAGCCGGCGTGACACTTTCTTCATAAAAGTGTTCTTACTTATGGTAAATATTGTTATACTGAGCAAGAGAAGAGCTATTCATTGATGTTTAGAAATATAGTGTATATTATAACAGTTTTATTGCTGATCAGTTGACACTGAATGACCACTTTTCATAGATTACACTGACAAGTTATTTCATTTCAATATTTGGCTGTGAAAATTGAGTTGTAGCAGACTAAGTGTATTTGATAAACACGACTGAAATTTTCACGACCGAATTTTGATAAAAACAGCCAAAACTAATATTGTGTTTACACTCAATATTTAGTTTCATACACTGTTGTTCCAGCTTCATTAAGTGGTTTTATTATGGCCACACAGCTATTCAGGCCCAGTCTTCTGAGTTCTCCTCGCTTTCTTCATGTAGAAATCCACAACAGTGAGTGCTACTATAGATTATTTATGATTCAATTTCACCAAGCGTTAACGTGATGCAGCCAAGTAATTTGCCTCTTCTAAACAACAGTAACATATTTTCCCTTAACAGATACATCTTCCTACATCCTTGTATACAAATTGAGAAGTTACTCACTGCATCTGTTAGGGTTAACAGAATTGTCAGCTGAAACAAATTAATCACTGCAGTAATTATCCAGTCAAAGGGTTTTAAGTAAATGCTTATTGGAATCCAAATAGCACCTTTTTTGGCAAGGCAGCATACATGTGCAATCAGAAATATCCCCCCCCCCCCTCCCATCTTAAAATGTATTATGGTGATGTGTATAGAATCGAACAAAAATATACAACATCAATAATTCTCAGTAAGCACAGAAAGTATTTACTGTTGCATTGGAGCAATTTTGATAACATCTGCCCATTTCTCTCGTTTTTATCTCGATGAGGTTTGATGGTTTTCATGCTGTAACTGCTTTCTTTAAATCCGACCAAAACTTTAAAGAAGAAATTGTAATCTGGAAACTGATAAGGCCACTGCAGAACATTCCAGGACTGATTTTGTACTCAAGCTTTGGTTGACTTGGAAGTGTGATTGGGATCATTGTATTGCGGGGGAGTTCAATTAACACCAAGGTTCAAGGTCACTACAGAAGGCATAACACTTCTCTTCAAAATAACTTGGTATTTCTGTGAATCACTGTCAAGATTAGCAGTTCCCGCAACACAAGAAAAACATTCCCACATCATGACTGATCATCCTCCTTGACTGTGGGGATAGCATTCTAGATGGCCGCCACCCGGAAACCGTGCGGCCTAGTATTCGGGTGATGGCGCTCTCTGGTGGTGCGGCATAGAATCCGCCGCTGGCGTGACAGCTGTGTCCTTCGAAGGCTGCGTAGACTGCGGCGAAGGCAGAAATGAAATGAGACAGTCTACTTTGCCTTGGATTTCCTGTCAAAGAACCACTGTTCCCACCCTCACTCTTCCATCACAGCTCTATTCCTGCCTGCACCATATCACAAAACAGCTAGAAGCTTGATAAAAATACCAGAAATTTTGAGCTTAGTTTTTGGTTTTTCAATTATTGGCGAAGGAGACGCTTCACCTCAGGCTCTGGCATTCATTCCCCCTCGTAGTTTAATAAAGGTCTCCGTTTGTGCTGCCTAAAACAAAACAAAAACAAATGTTGTGCTTTTGCTTTTTAACATTTAGCTATTCGAGTTTTAAAATCCTTACAGTGAAATTCTGTATATTCCTCAGCCAACCAGTCCGATGACCCCGAAGTTCCCCTCACGCGCAATGCACGTTAGGTCACGAAGGATACATCAGATGTATCCTTCATTTTCAGGGAAAAGAAGGCCTTCTTTCTTGCATTTGTCGATCACATATGAAGGAGCCTTCAAAATGGGACAGTTTAGGCACGCCGCTATGATGCAATCGGTCTTCAAATGCAGCCTCCGAAGGATGCAGCCCCTGAAATGGGATTCAGCTTGTCCCAGAACGTGGAAGGCCTTGCCAAATGTTTGGCATACTGCTGTCGACTCTTCTTGTCCAGCCTTAAAATCTTTGGTTGTTAAGTGTCCTTCTTATGGTTGACAATATATTATATTAAGCAATTTGTCCCAGCATTCATCAGGTCACCCTGTGTTTTTCAGTACCGCAGGGGTTTTTCTTCTTTGTCCTGATGAGATGGCTAAAGCCTCTTAACTAAGTTTTGGGCTTTCTCCCACATCTAGGCATGTTTAGTGCTATGCCACGTTTTCAACTGTGTACAATGCCCCCAGTGGTGTCTCTAAGAAAGTTCAAGGTCTTGGATATCTTCTTATACCTATTGCCCTTTTGATGCAGTGAAATTATCTCCTCTTTCTGTTTATGTGACAGTTCCTTAGTCTTCATCATGGTTTCAACAAACCTTAAAGGCATACCTTGGTAGTGTTTATACAAGCACATATTGAGTTCCCAATGGCTTTGTCCTGTTTTAATAAAACTTTGCAACAAGACTAGCAATAGGTTTTAAAATCAGCACTATATATTTTTGTGGTTGAATAATTGTGGCATGACAGTATTAAAGAAATCTCTTGCTACTCCATATTACATCGTTCATTTTCTTAAATTGACCAAAAATTATACTGATAAAGTGCATTTGCTGTATCATTCAACGGATAAAACATGCGTTGGAGCAAGAGCTAACTTTGCAGAAGGTTTAAAGTTCTAAATCCGTACTTTCTTTGGGGTATGAATATTTCTCATTGCAAGTGTACATTAGTACGCATGTGGGGTAGCAGTGTAGTATAAAGTTTGAGCCTCGTAACGGTGTTAACTCCGCCTTTGAACACCGCACTGTCACGTAGTGCCCACTCTCTTTTCCTTTCGGTGTGTCAGGTGCAAGTTTGAAGACGTTTCAGTCGGACATGCTGAGATTTTAAACGTCAGTGGATCCATCGCAATGTTGTGCTGAGCTCCGAGAATATCTTCTTCAGGTAAACATGGTTTAATTTGATAATCGTAAGAACGTATAAATATTTTATGCAGATCTTCGCTGCTGAGTGTGAAACTTCGACAAGCGTCGGTGCGCCTCGAGAAACTTGAAACCTACAGCTTTTGCGTTACAAAAACTTGGAAGCATATTGGTTTAAGACTTATTTTTGGAATTAAACGGAATTGCTCGTTATTATGATTAGGCTATTATGTACGTTTTTCACTTGAGTGGTTGAAGGAACAGTGGTTGAAGGAACGTCTGCTGCTGTTTTACCGCTGCTTTGTACCCAGAATGTACCTTTCTCCGCTTCTTATAAACAATAACGTGTTTGCACATGTCAGATTCATTGATTTACAACCCACCTGTATTAAAACAGCTACTGAGTAACCCACTTTGGTTCAGAGAATGGAATGCCTATGAACTTTAAATTACAACAAACTGAAGGCCAGTCAGAATTTATTGCCAGGTTTTTGAAGACAGAGATATAGTGGTAGAATATGTCACAGTTTAAAAGCCCTACAACCCATAATTAGTTTTCAGTAGCCTGCATGCTATATGCTGACGACTGTATTTTTGAAGATATAAAGTGTAACAGTGCCAGAGCAAGTAGGGTGGTCTGCATAGATCTAAGAGGAAGAAATTTGCAATATGCTAAGTGTCCAAATGGGTAACACTTTCCTCTTTTAACACGGGAAAGTGTCATCTGTACTTGAAAGATGAATGGCCAGGATTTCTGCACTAATTACTTGATGTTTGTCTGTATCATAGTAACATACAAATGTACTGTGCCCAGTGGCACTTTAGTGCATTGATAAGCACTGTTGCCTCACAGCTCCAGAGATTTTACCTTTGATGCCCAGACACCTGTGTGGGTTTTCTTTGGGTATTCCAGTTTCCTGCCACATTCCATGTGTTAAATGAGTTTGTGTGTCTAAAGTGTTCCATTGTAAATGCGCGTGTGTGTGTGTGTGTGTCTGTCCTGTGAAGGATTGACACCCTATCTGGGGTTCCCTTCTTGCACCCTTGCTGGCTGTTAGGCTCCAGTTCCTCTTGACCCTGAGCGTGAAAATGAATTACAAATTCTGCTTAAATTAATAATGCAGAATTATTTCAATTAACAATTCACAAGCCAGACAGCAATGGAAAAAGTATGCATACTTCTCTGTGAATGACTTCTTATGTGTTCCAATGAATGTATTGAGGTTGGAGATGTGGGTTATTGAGTTGCCACACCTAATCAAAAGACACTCAAAGTGAGTGTTTTCGTGAGCAAATCAAAACATGAAGTTGGAAAAGGATGTGTAACTGAACCATCTTGCCCTAAATCTAGTATATTAATATAGTAGTTCTTCTCTACACTCAACAAATATGGCATGTTCTGCCAATGCTGAATTCTTAAGTCAGTTCCTTACAAATACACCAGTGGATCAGTTGGAAAGTGGACCATCATTTTTTGTTTTTGTTCTTTGTAAAATTTTTATTAAGTTATTTACCTTTACAACAAATGGCACAGTTTGACTAAGACTTTTGCATAAGGCCGCATGTCTCCTTAAACTTAAATTAGTGATCAATTTCAAGTTGAGTCTAAGCCACACAAGATGAGAAGAATGAAATGGAAAAGTAGGGGACAGTTTTTGAAAGATGTTATAGGCTTGTTTACTTCATAAGAAATGTGTTACAATATTTGCCCACATCTTTAGTGGTAGACAGATAAAATTAACATTAAGTGGAACAGTCAGTAGAAATTGGAATTTGGTTAAGTATTCTTTAAATTAAGAGTAATCTTGGCTGTGATTACACTATGTAAAAAAAGCAGATGTACTTCTCTGTTTGTTTTACTTAGTTCTTTGAGACATACACCTTTTATTTTTTTTTTTTTTTTTACCAACATATACCAGTGCAAATTATATTATTTGTTACCCGATTATAAATATAAATGTGGCATTTAATAATCTGTAAAATTCTTAAATAAAACATTGAATAAATGCTGCTATACCATAACAGATCTGGATGACAAAGCTGTATAAAGTTACTCTATTATCAAATTTGAATTGTTGGTCAAATTAATTAATTTCTTTGAAAACTTGTACATGAAATTTTAAATGTTTTCTTACAGTCTTATGTGCTAACCAAAGTCTTGTCCCCCAGAACAGCTTAATAGTTAATGAAAACCTGAAAGTTGCTGTACCAGTGTATATTTTTAATTCAATGCTGATTTGGAGCACTGTGCAGCATATGAACTGCATTGCTGTGTTAGTCCATTTATTATGATAAGAAAATGTTTTACCTTTATTCCTAAATGGAATTCAGGATATAAAGTAGTTTGTTACTTATTGAATCATTATTAGTGTTGTTTAAAAAGTTACAATAATTACTTTTTTCTAGTTCTTTACACAGCCTATGTGATGATCTCTGAACAGTTGTTTTTTCCCTTAATATTTGATCAATAATATCAGTAACACTATTTACACGTAATAACCAGTCTCCCTTACTCACATCACCCTAGAGCTAAAAATAAATGACTGGGTTCCACTTTCTGATATTTTTCTCTGAAACATCTTGACATCTCAATGTAAAGATCTGTAGTGGTCTCATTAATATTCATACAGACTCATGTAGAGACATGATTTTTCCAAATGATTTCCTAAGTGATTTATTGAGTTTATCCACTTAAATATTTTGTTTCTAATTCATTTATTCCTTTTAAAGCATATTGTTCAGTAACTAAGATAATTGGCATAATGTATAGCAGAAAAAAACAGAATGCATAAAAATAAATATTAAGGTCTTAATAAGGATTAGGGCCACACTTTGCCTCCAGAACAGATGTAATCATTTTGCTGATGTCATTCAAGTCCTGAGTGGTCTGTGGTGGAACTTTGCAGAACTTGTTTTAGAGGTTCAATTAGATTTATATCTGAAAATTCTTAATTGACTTACATGACTTCTGAATATAGTTAGTGGTACATATATTCTGCCAGTGTCATCCTGGAACATCATCGGGACTGTTTTTAAAACAGGATGCACTTGGTTCTGTAATATTGTCCTATATTTTGTGTCTGTTACACAATTGTTCAATGTAATTCTCAAATCCAATAATTTCCATGAAATGATGACCCATGCCATTATGGACTCCCTGGTTTACTAAACAGTTGGCAGCATATATGGAAGGTTTCCTCCAAAGATATATCTGTTCAGCTGTGGGAAATATGGTAAAAGTCAACTAACATGGATTCTATTTTTTGAAGCTCAAAATATAGGTTTTTGTTTTCAGTACACCAGTAAAGATGAGTAAATAGGGTTACGAAATTCATTAAAAGGAACATGATTTGAGTTAAAGTCCATATAACGCAGTGGCGTGCAGTGCATTAGTGGGTACCCCTTCGGGTAGTCACGCGGTCCACAAAAAAAAAAAAAAAAAAAAAAAAAAAAATCGTATACCGAGATTGTCTTGACCTTAAATTACTGTATGGAAATCAAAATGTACAGATCAACAGTCCACAAATGCAACTACAAATGACAAAAGTAGCATGTACGAAATTTCTTGTGTATACAGTATGCCTGGGCAGGCAAAACATTAAGTAAACACCAAACTCAAAAGTCTATTTAGGCTTATTTGAATATAAAGTCCATATTTGCCAGAAAATGGTCTATCACTTTATATGTAGACTTGGCTGACCTTGCTGAATAATTGCAATTTTCTTTGCAAGTGGTCATTAGATGTTACCAGGCCAAATAGCATGCCCATAGACAGCGATGTTTATTTATGAATGAGGAATATGTAGCACCTTCTGCACTATGCCGAGAAGGGGTAGACAGCTATGGACCAACCCACCACAGTGAAAATCAGAATCTTGTCATTTTGTGAATAGACTCTCATTACCAAATCCTTCAAATTATCAGAAGGGGCATGGAGTTTTGACTTTTTAGTACCACTCTCAGTCAGATGTGCATTCTATAGCAACCAAAGAAATGCAGATTAGCTTTTTGAATTTGCAGCTCCTTACCTTAAAATGCCCATAATAACAGTTGGGACAATAAATAAAATTTCCAATCAATTGGAACTATGACAAACTTGCCTGAATGAGGACCCAAGTTTATTTTACCCCTGTTGAGGAGGATGATTTGAGAATTGGCAAAACATTCCCAAATGATCACTGTTGGAGAGATTAAAAAATGCGAGCATCTGGGGGTCACCAGTTCTAAAAAACTTCCATCAAATGCCACCTCAATACCAACATGGAAAAAGCCTTTCCTGTCATTTAATCACAAACGCAGGGGCCTGGATATTGTTAAACACTACTGGGACTTTAACTTGACCATGTTCTGTGGGCAATGATCAAAACACCTGTTCGGATCAACGCAAAAATAGTTTCCTGAACACAGAATCAAGCTTCTGCCTGGCCTTCTCAGTCCTCTCGTCTAATCTCATAGAAAACCTGTGGGGTGACAAAGAGGAGATCCACAAGATAGGATATAGGACCCAGGGCAAGCTGGAGAGTTTTTGCAAAGTGCAATGTTCTCAAATTCCCTACTCCACCCTTGTAAAATGTAGGATATATATAGGAGATATATGTAGGAGGTGAATGTTCTTTTATTGCCAGAGGTTTTAGAAAGTATTAAATGCAGGGGTGGCATCAATTGTGGCACATGTGGTTTTGATAAAAAATAATTATTGATGAGGGATTTTGTTTTATTTTTGTTTTTTATCTTTATTTATTTTTATTTCTCAGAATAAATTTGCCTTGGTTAATGGTTGAAACAATGGTTTTGTGAATGATGCTTCATGAGCTTAAGCATCTACACAGATTGCTATGAAATAAGTGTTTAAATTGCAGTTGTCTTCATTGATATATCAAGATTTTTAATTGTTATGTAGTGTTTCTGTCCTCCCCATGGGTTTAGCCAGAGTGCTCTGGTTTCCTCCCACAGACCCAAGACAAGCTTTAGGTTAACTGATTATGCTTAAATGGCCCAATCTGAGTATGTATGACTGGTTTTGATATAACCTTGTGGTTTGATGTAATCCTGTGTTGTTAAATAGCCAATGATGTTGAAAACGGTATAAAATAAACTAAACAAAACAAACATTTTTTGAATCTACACATTTGTTCTAGGAATTGTACTTAGTCTGTCTCTTAGGAAATAAAACTAAATGTGACAAGAAAGAAAGACAGATATTAAGACACTTTCCTCAAAATAGTTGCTGTGTAAATGCTTTAAGACAACTGGCATAGTATCAACTAGGGCTGGATAATGTTTCAAGAAGATGGGGGGGGGGGGGAAACGAATGCCATTTCCTACTGTAATGTGAAGGATCTGGCTCCGATAGCTACAGTGGTGCTTGAAAGTTTGTGAACCCTTTAGAATTTTCTATATTTCTGCATAAACATGACCTAAAACATGATCAGATTTTCCGATCAACATTTCGATTGGATTAAGGTCAGGACTTTGACTTGGCCACCAAAACAGTCCAAAACATTAACTTTATTCTTCTGTAAACATTCTTTGGTCATTGTCTTGCTGCATGACCCACCATCTCTTGAGATTCAGGGCATGCACATATGTCCTGATATTTTCCTTTAGAATTTTCTGATATAATTTAGAATTCATTGTTCTATCAATAATGGCAAGCCGTCCTGGCCCAGATGCAGCAAACAGGCCTAAACCATGATACTACCACCACCATGTTTCACAGATAAGGACAGATATGGTTCTTGTGCTGGAATGCAGTGTTTTCCTTTTTCCAAACATTACACTCTTCTTTTAAATCAAAAAGTTCTATTTTGGTCTCATCCATCCACAAAACATTCTTCCAATAACCTTCTGACTTGTCCACATGATCTTTAGCAAACTTCAGATGAGCAGAAATGTTCTTTTTGGAGAGCAGTGGTTTTCTCCTTGCAACCCTGCCATACGTACCATTGTAGTTCAATGTTCTTTTGTTTGTGGACTCAAGAACATTAACATTAGCCAATGTGAGAGAGGCCTTCAGTTGATTAGAAGTTACCCTGGGGTCCTTTGTGACCTCGCCAACTATTACACGCCTTGCTCTTGGAGTGATCTTTGTAGGTCGACCACTCCTGAGGAGGGTAACAATGGTCTTGAATGTCCTCCATTTGTACACAATCTGTCTGACTGTGGATTGGTGGAGTGTAAACTCTTTAGAGATGGTTTTGTAACCGTTTCCAGCCTGATGAGCATCAACAACTCTCCTCAGAGGTCCTCAGAAATCTCCTTTGTTCATGCCATGATACACTTTCACAAACGTGTTGTGAAGAGCAGACTTTGAATAAACAGGGTCCCACTCACACCTGATTGTCATCCCATTGATTGGAAACACCTGACTCTAATTTCACCTTCAAATTAACTGCTAATCCTAGAGGTTTCCATACTTTTCCCGCTCACTTGTATGTAATTAGATCATTTTCCTCAATAAATAAATGACCAAGTATAATATTTTTGTCTCATTTCTTTAACTGGGTTCTCTTTATCTACCTTTAGGACTTGTGTAAATATCTGATGAGGTTTTAGGTCATATTTACGCAGAAATATAGAAAATTCTAAAGGGTTCAAAAACTTTCAAGCACCACTGTATGGTGGAGCTCAGTGGGATTAAACAACGTTAAAATTGCACATGGCAATTTTATTTTCTACTTTTCACATGGCATTATTGTCCTAACATTTCTAGTGTAAAATATTGGCAGTACAAACTTGTCTACAAATAACCAAAGCCAAAATAGTCTTTCATTAATCATAATCGAGGTAAAATGTTCAATTAATCGTGATATTGATTTGAGGTCGTACCGACCAGTAGTGGTACCAACCTTTAGAAACATTTTTTGTGCTAAGTTTTGATATTTCAGATCTTTTGTGTAAAGAATATTAGCTTCTTTGAGTTGCATTAACTATCTTGCTTACCAATATCATGATGAAATGTAGAGGGATAGTGAGTCTTTATACATACTTTTGCTTTGAAAGTGAGTGCAATTAGTTTTTGTGTTGACAGTCACTTCCATAATGTACTGCAATAGTCAACCAGATGTTGCATGTATGGTTTTACATTTACGCAGTCATCAGATTTGTCTGCTAAATGTACTAGTATTATGTTCTGTATCTGTGAAAATAATACTTCCGGTAATGAATCCGTCATATTTCCTGATTTGTACTTTCTCCTTCAACACCAAGGCAGAGCTGTTTCCCCAATTTTTCAAGCGCACAAACTCTCCCCATTCCAACGGCCCACCACCACAGACAATCTCTCTCTCTCTCTCTCTCTCTCTCTCTCTCTCTCTCTCTCTCTCTCTCCTCTCTCCTCTCTCTCTCGCACTCACACTCACACACACACACACACACACACACACACACACACACACACACACACACCTACACACCTAAGACACACAGTCTATGCACAGATGGATTTCACCTTTCTGCAAGTGAGATCATATTGGGTTAATTGAAATGTCATTTGAATAGCCAGTGGTGTGACATACAAGGATCCTCTGTGAATACAGAACCGTTGCCCAGTTCTGCGTGCTTTAAACCTCAGCTTTGCTTAACAAATTGAGCAGCGTGTCATCCACCCTTCAGAAAGTCATGGACATGCTCCAGAATAGCACATTAGTACAAAAATTGTCCTGTCCTCAGCCTGCTTACCCAACATCATTGTCACAGCAATTATCCAGGTTGGAGTTGCTGTTTTATGATGGGACAGATTCTAGGCACAGTTTTGGATGTAAATATTACCTTTTATGGGCTACCAGGAAATTTGTTGTTTTTATCGCAGTCACACAGCCTTTCTTGCCAACAACATAAGGAG
This sequence comes from Ancistrus triradiatus, assembly GCA_025084515.1. Taxonomy (NCBI): domain Eukaryota; kingdom Metazoa; phylum Chordata; class Actinopteri; order Siluriformes; family Loricariidae; genus Ancistrus; species Ancistrus triradiatus. The sequence goes on from JAJAGP010003129.1 coordinate 61,711, forward strand.
ACTGATTCTTTAAAATAATTAGCACATTTAAATAGAGCTTGTATTTCAAGGACTATAATTTATTTCAGCTGTTTTAGACAAAAGTGTAGGATACCGCAAACATTAAAAACAAATATCAAAACCTCTTTTGCATAAGAAGTTGACATTGAAATATATGCTCCTGGAAAACCAAGCTCTAGATTGCCTCCTGTTATTCTTGACATAGTTGGACCTGTTTGTTTGAAGGAATTTGGTATCAAGTTACCCTGTGATTGCATCACATCCAGAATTTTCTCGCACAGTAAAAGAATGGATTAATTGTGAGTAACCATTAACACAGTTTTGCACTTCTCATCACAATGACTCGTTTGTTTATTAAAGTATTTCATATTAATCAAAGCAGTTATACATGTTTGATCATGTTTGATTTTGCACACCCATCTGTAAATCTCAATATACAACCAAACTGTCACTGTACACTCCTGGGCAAAAAACAAAAGAATCATACCAAAAGAACCATAATTGTTCAGGAAAATAGTAGGGATGCACCAAACATTTGCCAACCGAAATTATTATAAGTGATTTATGATTATAAGTGAAAAGACCCAATAATTTATACCAAACAATGACTTTTTTGATGATGCGATCAAATTGCAACCAGCGTGGAGCAATGTTTTAAAATCTTTGTAAATGTAGCAAACATGTCGGCTGTATGGAAGCAGGCTCTACAATGTGAGCATATGGTTTGCATTTGCACCTTCTTTTTAAAGAAATGCGAATGGAATATTTATTTAGGAGCACTTGAACAAAATGAGAGCTCGACCTGAATGCGGTAGTACTTTCCAAGTGTTCATCGCATCTTTCTCATTACCTAGAGAGTGCCCTTGCTGCCTACTTCCTATACGGGGCGTTCACTTTGTAAAGCTTCTTAACCGACAATGGAACCCTAAGACTGGTTAATGAGGCAGTCTACTGTGTTACTGATTATTTCACTTATAGTTTGTGTCTGCACAAACGCTAGCAAAAGGTTTACAGGTCAGTACTCTAGTCTTTGCTGTTTAACAAAATTATAATCTTTAAACCTTAAGCCTTCATTTTGGAGGAATGGCATAACACATGAGGAACAGATAAAATGTACACAGAGGCTAACTTGCAATGGTGCTGGTACCAGTCGTTACGCAACGTGCTGTATATAAGATTGGTGAAGTTTTCCAACTGCTGAGACTGAAGAAGTCACTTGGATGAGTGACGAAACGTTTCTCCAACAAAATCTATGTCCAGATGAACAGATTCAACTTCTTGGACAGAGGCTAATATTACTCACATGAGGGAAATGTGTAAGCCCTTCTGTATGAGATCTGTGATTTACCTTATTTAGCTGGTAACGGGTCATAAATTAATGGATTAAAACTAGCAAGAGTTAACGCATTAATTTGTGAAATTTATAAAGTACAGTTAAATAATTACATACATATTTAACACTTGAGAAATGTGCATGTGCATTGTAATTCAATAAGTCTTCCACATAGTCCTCCAATTAAATTTTATACATATGTAGGTACAAACTATTTTAAAATAATAAAATTGTCAATGATTTTAATATCTATAATGTTTTATGTTTAAACAATTTTTTTTTTTTTTTTTTTTTTTTTCAGTAAGACAAAAAGCATTTAGACTTTGAGAAAAATTGAGAGAGCAAGGCGTGAACAGAAGAGATGGGCCAGAGAAGTTTGTGGTCATTTCAAGCTGATAAAAGGACATGAAACCTCTGTACAGTGAGTCTGTTGTATAACCGTTTCAGCATATGGGCAGAATGCATTCAGTCTGTGCTTCCAGTCCATGGAGCGGACCCGGCACAACATAACATTAACATTAAACATAAATCAGCGTGATTGCTAGAAAAGACTATACGTTAGTTATGGCTGTATGTAGTCGTATCATTAGTTAAGAAAGTAAATCGGTGTTCAGTCACACAAACGCACACCTACTCCCATCACGGTGAGGCATAAAATACACAAGAAAACAAAACATCAGGTGGTGTAAAGTAGCAACTGAAGTCTAAATGCACCAGTTTGGTTGCAGCAAATTGCAGAATAACATAACTTGTAATATGATGTTTAAACCTAGCAATAAATATCAATAATTATTATTTCACCTCTTTTTCAGCAAATAACAGCATCATATGGACATCTGCACAATTGAAAGACAATGTTTATGTATTATAAGGAAGAAAGCTGTTTGTTTTAAGAAACGTCTTATTTGATCTTATATTTACTATCGCTCTTTAATAAAGAAAAAGTTTTTCTCATGTGATTACTCGATTATTTGATGAAATAATTAGTAGAATACTCAATTACTAAAATAATCAGATAGCTGCAGCCCTTGACTACCCGTATTCAGGCTTCGGCCAAATGTTTCATTTTGTTCGGTTTCAGTTTTGGCCGCAAATTGTCATTTTGGTGCATCCCTAGAAAATATGAAGAATTAAATAAATAGATAAAGTAAACAAATAGATAAAGTAACTTATTATAGGATGACCCTTCTATTTTAACAGAATTAAATGTTTAAGTCTTGTGGATAAACTTGCAGACAGCTTTTTAAAGAAAGAAAAGCGCATTTAGTGGAGCAGTGTTGCTCCACTAAATGGTAATGGCTTCAAACAGCTGAGGAGTAGTTGAAAAAGGTTCTCAGTTTGTTTGTGTTTAATGTGAGACCAGATATTCTGTATAGGGTTCAGATATGCACTCTGAACAGGCAAAAACATGAGCCTGAAGGACATGGTGGTCATCACAGTGTGAGAAGGAGCATTGTCTTGTTGAAAAATAATGTGACTGTTCCCCTTTAGAAAACAAGTATTCAACTGTGGGAAGCAAGCCGTTCTGAAAACTTTTCCTGGACTCCAAAGCAGTAATTGACTTTTCATAGTGAATCAGTTCACCAGAACCTGAAAAGCTCCTTGCTTAATGGTAGTAGAGATGCTGTATGATTTTGGATGTATCACCAAATTTTCAAAGACACCTCACTGGATCATCACTATGCAACTCAGTTGTGATACATCAGTACTTAATGTTTTTCTTAGACAGCAATGGCTTTAACAAATCTTCTAGACACGAAAATGGCAATAGACATAATTCCGGTAATTGTTCATCTTGAGTCTTGTTTTCTGAGGTCTTAAATTCTGCTGACAGGTTTTGAAGGCTTTTTTCTGTCACAGAAAATAGTAAATTCAGTAGGTGGTCATCTCTTTTTGAAGAGGCTTAGGGTCTTCTAGAACTTTTTCTTTTCTTCTTGGCAACATCACCTGTTTCAAAGCCTTGACCTGTTTTCTTAATAGCTAATAGTGACAATAGGGATTTGCTGTGCCTTTAAGGTCATGTAAATTTCAGAATAGTTGCAGTTGCTCTAACGAAGGCCAGCTGTGTGATTTCTGACAGTAACCCCTGCATGATATTTTGCTTTAATGCAGCAGGTTTCCTTCGGACTCACAATACTGCATATTGCAGGTCACAGATGGGATAAGGTTCTTATGCTGGAATGCAGTGTTTTCCTTTCTCCAAACATAACACTTTTTTCTTTTAAACCAAAAAGTTTTCTTTTTGTCTCGTAAATCCACAAAACATTCTTCCAATAGCCTTCTGGCTTGTCCACGTGATCTATAACAAACTGCACACGAGCAGCAATGTTCTTTTTGGAGAGTAGTGGTTTTCTCCTTGCAACACTGCCATGCACACCATTGTTGTTCAGTGTTCTTCTGTTGGTGGATTCATGAACATTAACATTAGCCAATGTGAGAGAGGCCTTCAGTTGATTAGAAGTTACCCTGGGGTCCTTTGTGACCTCACCAACTATTACATGCCTTGCTCTTGGAGTGATTTTTGTTGGGCGACCACTCCTGGGGAGGGTAACAATGGACTTGAATGTCCTCCATTTGTACACAATCTGTCTTACTGTGGATTGGGGAAGTCCAAACTCTTTAGAGATGGTTTTGTAACCGTTTCCAGCCTGGTGCCCACTCACACCTGATTGGTACCCCATTGACTGAAAACACCTACTTCGGAGTTTCACATACTTTTGCCACTCACTAATATGTAATTTTGGATCATTTTCTTCAAAAAATAAATGACAAAGTATAATATTTTTGTCTGATGATGTTTTAGGTCATATTTATGCAGAAATATAGAAAATTCTAAAGGGTTCACAAACTTTCAAGCACCACTGTACAGTTAGTTGAATGACAAACAGGAGTACGGTAAGGTAGTCTCACAAACACACACACACACACACACACACGAATGACGGACTTCTGCTCTTAAACTCTAACTCCTGGATCCAGAGTGTTGATTGGCTGTTGAGGTGACGAGCTGTTTATTGCTGTAATGTTTGGAGTTGAATGACAGCTTTTATTTCCTTTTGTAATTTATATACTTTTTAAGCCCTCAGTTGTTAAAGCGAACGGATGTTGATTGGTTGGTCGTATAAGGGCACATAGCTGTATTTAAATGCATCTCAGAATTAACATTGTGTAAAAAAAAAAAAAAAAAAAAAAAAGTTTATATATACTGTGTATTTAAATGTGTATATTTTGAAATAATTAGCTTTTTCCTCATTCCCCTGACAAATCTCCTCTGCCATCAAGATTGCCCTCCTGACAAATCTGACATACAGTGATCCTTATTTCATTGCGAAGTGGCAGTGAATGAAAAGAAACACTGAAAATATTTTTTGCATCCATGGCTACCAGATCTGAAATTGTAGCAGTAGTAAAGGCTCGACTGGCTAAGGCCACTGCGCTGTCTCTCACTGCGTTTCAGTTTCACACAAAACAGCTCACCGCAGTTCCTATGTTCTTGTAGGCAGAAGGAGCATTGCTGCAGCCTATTGGCTGATGATGCTTTGATGGTTCGTGGTTGTGCTAAAATCAGATGGGGTGGTGAGAGCACGTGGTGAGGACTTCCGCTCTCTTAAGCTTATGCTGTTCTCCACCATGAGCACAAAACAGTTTCAGTCCCTGTCCCAGGGGAAATAGTCAGATAGGAAACTGTAGTGAAAAAGGATCAAAACTATAGGTGTGATTCACATTTAATAAAACTGAACTTACACATTTCTTTATACTGCTTCCTTAAGTCAATCATACAATAAATGAGAATCCGTTTAGATATGGCATATATCTTGCTCTGTTGTCTCTATTATACTGTTGTAGCATACCACATCAGGTAGCTGGATTCAAGTCCCTGGTCATGCCTTTCCAGCTGGGTTGGGAATTGCATGCAGACACAACTGTATGTGTATGAGGAAGGTGCGGATGATCAGTGGATCATCTCCTTGCACAGCAACAGTGAATAGTGAATTTTGATATATTAAAATAATCAGCACAACAATTTGAGTGAAAAGAAAAAAAACTTTAATTTCAGAATGTTCTAGTTTTTGCTGTTTACCTTTTGCTGAGTTTGACAAATTTGTGCAAAATCTGATGATCTCAGCATGATTTTACAGTATTCCAAAAAGCATTACTGTGAATCCTTTCACCATCTTCAAATACCCCACAAAAGTGACTATGGAGGAAACTCCATCACTCCTTGATCTTCAAGTAGTTGCAAAGCTTTGAAATGTGTTTTGGGTCATTTTTCTGCAGCTATATGAATTCTTCTCCACAAAGATCCATCCAAGCATTTTCACTAGCGGTCTCAGACTTGTGGTCCCCATGGTATGTCTTTGTGAGGAAAATCTTTGTTAATACTTCACCTCCTTTACAGGCTTCTTTTATTTATTTTTAAAATATTTAAAATATCTTGCAAGTTTCGTACCTATATTCCAGCTCTTTACTTCAGGAAATGCCGCAGAAGTAATTCTAATTTCAGTTGTGATGTTGCTGTGCAGTTCTTGAAATAAGCATAAAATGTGGGAGATTTAGCCTCCACCTTTGCAGGCCCAAGCTTCTGGTTTGAAGATGTGAGACCAAACATCTGTTGTCAAAATGAGGAAGTGAAGAAATTAGTCACCTCCTCCAAAATAAGCAGAGAGGAATCTTGGTTAGGGTAGTATTTTAATCTGGGGGTGTGGGCAAGCCAAGCTTTTGTAGGTCTGTCCACAAGAACTGGTTGTGAGTGTGCACTGTGAACTAGTCAGCTGACTCATGTCCCCTCGTCCCTGTGCAAGTTTATGGTAGAATAACATATTACATACCCTGGTGAGAGCTGATGTGTGAGGGGGGAAAACCCTGCTGATTGTTTCCAGAACACAAAGTGAGACGAACTCTCTCTCTACTGAATATATTGCAGTGGGTGTTTACAACGTCTTAGTCTGTCAGATTACAGTGCTCTTTGATTCATTCACTTTCCTATTGGTCTTGTGGTTGCTCAATTCATCATTCCCCCTCTACATGCTCGTCAGTCAAAAAAGACCACTATGGGACCAAAACTGATTAGATATTATTTGGATGGTGGATCACGCTCAGTACAGCATTGACAATGACAATGTGGTCCCATGGCACATATCAAGCACCACAGCATTGACTGGATTTTTAAAAGGATTGCTGTCACTTCTGGTTTGGAAATAATCCCACATCCAGTAAGCTCCAGCCAACAGATTCCTGTGTTTAGAAACTGACATTAATAAAGTGTTGAAGTAGTGCTGGGAGATATGACCTCAAATCAATATATCAAGATTAATTGAACTTTTTACCTCAATTACAATTAATTAACGATTTTTGTTTTTTGGGCTTTTGGGCTTTTGTTTTTTGAGTTCACTGACAAGGTTTGTACTGTAAATATGTTCAACGACTAAAGCTGGGACATGAAAGAGTGCATATTGTTTTGATGTCTCAAGAGGAGGAGACACAACAATAAATTATTCATGATTATTTACTGAATGCTTCTATGAAAAAGGTCACATATTTTATTTGAATGTAAAAAGCAAATTCGGTAAAAAAATAAACAAATATTTCAAATATTGCTATGCACAATTTTAAACCCGCTGAGCTCCACTGTAGCTATGGGAGCCACATTCTTCGCATTACATTAGTAAATGACATCTGTTGTTTCTTTCCGTTTTCTTGAATACTTTTCATACTGTGTACTGATTCTAAATGCTTGTGTTATTGATAGCTGCTTTGTGGAGGCACTTGTTGCTGGGCGTTTGTCAGTCTCTATCATTTTTGAACCATGCACTGTTCACATTCAGTAGCCTTAACATGATTGCGATCCAGCTGTAAGAGATTAACGCATTACTGTTGGTCGATTATACCTTTTCCGGAGTGTTTACATCGGTGTTTACATTCTTTTTGTTTGGTGTTGTCTCCTCTACGTTGCGCCAACGTCACTGAGTGGACAGGGCAGAATCAGGTGAATACAGACAAATACTTCTCATTTCAGTGCATTGTTGTGCCTTGAATGGTCAGTGATGATCATATGTCCATTCCCATTAGAATGGACAGGATAGAGAGGGGCCAGCATAGCAAAAGTTGGGATATAGTCAGTCATATACCGAAAAGGTATACAACCCCAAATCAGAAAAGTATGGAAAATTCAGATAAAACATGCATTGTTCCTTACATTTACTTTGACCTGTATTTCATTGCAGAGAGTTTGAATCCAAAGGTTTTTCATGATTTGTCTGGTCAACTTCATTTCATTTGTTAATTTATTTTATTTATTTATTTTTTTTGCATTTTTCATTTTGATGTGGTGATGGTGTGTTAGTGTGTATTCCTGAATGGAATTGTGTGCTGGAATGAGTGGATCAGATACAGAAGTGCTGCTGGAGACACCTCAGTGTCAGGGATGGACTGAAAATAGTCCACCAACCATAAATTTCCATCCACCAGCATCCTGTAGGCAGTATCCTGTGAGCTGTGATGAAGGATTATAGAATGACTGTGCAACAGTTGATCTGCTGTCTCTGACTTTACATTTATAAGGTGGAGAAAAAAGGGAGATGTGTCTAATAGAGTGAACAGTGTTTAAAAACTATAGCAGAACTGCTGTGTCTGATCTAGTCATACCAGTAAAACACACTCTTAACACACCACCACCACATCAGTGTCACTGCAGTGCAGAAAATGATCCACCACCCCAAAAAAGTACCTGATCTGTGGACGTCCTGACCATTAGATACCAGAGTAAAAGAGACTAACAAATTATGCAGAGAAACAGATGCAATACAGCTCCACAAACACAGACACACAAGAAAAACACACATTAATCACAATATAATTCTGCTTTACACAGAGTTCGAGCTGATGCATGCTGATGACGACGAAGTGTTAGATTTTATTTGTGCTCCAGTGCTACCATTGAGCATTGATATAGTGTTGTTTAGGTTACAGCCATGTCTTGAGCGTTCTCGTTCTTCACAGTGAGTGCTGTGAAGCAAAAGAAGGCAGCGGAGGAAGAACTTCTGAAAACACTATACAACAATAACAATAAAACTACCTTTAAAACGGCATCACCTCGCTGAATATGTGGAATTTGACAAAGATGACGCATAATCTGCAGAGAGTGCAGAGCCAGACACAAGCAAGCAGCTGCTTGCTATCTTTCTTTTTAATGGAAGACATTTCCATTAAAAGTAAAGTTGGAAAAAAAAAATTATCTGTATCCATTTATAATTCTTGAACAGGAAATTGGCCAAAATTGGAATCGGCCAGTCATATGTTGCAATCGGTGCATCTCTAGTTTTGAGTTATGATTTATCATGTCACCACTGGTTAATTCAGCTGCAGGGAGGCAAAACCAAAGGCCAGATATTGCCCCAAGGTGCTTACAGTTCAGGACCTTTTATTAGACTTATGGCATCAGTGAGAGGAAAAAAAAATCTGTGTGGGTTCATGAGTGTTATTAGATTAAAGTTTTCTTTTGCAAAGTTGTAAAGAGACAAAGCAGGTATTTTGAAGCTACAAGTGACCAGTCTGCAGCTTCAGGCTGCTTTACACTCAGAAAATATATTCAAAGTTCAGGAAGCTTATGGTAAATCATACATTTTCATTACAGTAGTCCTCAGTTCCAACTACATACAGTAAGCTACCCACGTTTGTCTTGCATGTGTATTGCATGATTCCCATTTCACTGACACTGATCTCCTGTTCCTAATGGGTGGATGAATAGTCTGCTGATATTTGATGCTCCACAAGTTCCCCCGAGGTAATCCTGTATAAATGGTTTCCCTCCGAGAGAGATTACTGTCAGCCCCAGAATATCTGCCCTGATTGCTGCATTAAATGGTACTGTGATGTTTGTACTTTGTGTTTTCTTCCCATGGCAAATGTGCATTGAGCCTTATTATTATAATGACTTGCTGTAAATGCTGTTGTAAAGTATGTACACCTGTACAACCACGAATATAGTACTAGAACATCATCAACATCACAAATTACATGTACTACATTATATTTTCCACTTTAGAAGTAACTTTGCATTTTACATGTTGGAAGAATTAATATGAATATTTTATAGAATTGAAAAAACTTCGTAGTTGTTTATATCGCCTCCATTCACAACTCATCTGTTTCAACATTTATGATGAAACTTTTACCATGCAGACATAGTTGCTTATACAATTTAATTACCTATTATTTGATTCCATTTATATGTTTATATGACTGTAGTGTTCTGCTAGGGAGAAATCATATTTCCCAAGAAGTTTGGTAACAATATCCCAAAACCCGAAAAAATACTTAATCTTTGCAAATTAGAAGTATTCTGACTTCTTAAAGGTCACATGCAGTTCTACCTCAATAATGATAGAGGCTGCTAATCTACCTTGTTGTCATTGCAAAACTGTCTTCAGTTACAGTTCTCTGTCTCTTGATCTCAATGCAAAAAGTTTCTCACTTACGTTTCGGCCTAAATTTGATGTGAAGGCAGGATTACTGGCTTCTGTACAGGTGACTGATGCTTCTGTGTGATTGTGCCCTATGAATAAAATTCAAACACCCCACTACATCAGTGAGAAGAGTTTGGCTGCGGAACTGCAGCAATCTGGGAGTCACCTAATCTGAGGAGAAGAGAGAATTTCACACTGCTTACAGATCTATGTTTTATGTTTTGGTATTTGTCCACGTAACAGATGGTAATGTACGATATTTAACCATAAGACTGGATTTTGATGTACAACCCCAAATCAGAAAAATTTGGGGTAGTATGGAAAATGCAAATAAAAAATATGCATTATTTCTTATATTTACTGTTAATTTTATTTAATTGCAGAGAATATGAACCCAAGATGTTTCATGTTTTTCTTTTTTTTTTCTGGTCAGCTTCATTTCATCCATTCAATAAGCATCCATTCCTGGGGAAAAAAAAAAAATTACCAATCCAAAAAAAAAAATAAATAAATAAAAAAATAAATAAAACCTTCTGATGCTATTTGGAAAGGAATAACACAGCAGGTTTTTATTTTTTTTGGCTGTCTCAATTTTTTTCTGATTTGGGGTTGTAATAGCATTTATATTTTTCAGGTAGATGTAGCAATACGTAGCATGATCTTTGGATTCTGTCCAAACCATAGAATGGCAAGAGGCATATGGCATTACTTTAGTTCGCTCTTAGATTTATCATCTACGCCGCCCAAGGAGGTTGGGGTCCCTTTTTGAGTCTTGGTCCTCCCAATGTTTCTTCCTAGAACTAGGGAGTTTTTCCTTGCCACTGTCGCCCTAGGCTTGCTTAATTTGGGATTGGACGTAGTTATTAGTAGATAATCTAAACTTGTAAAGTTGCTTTGAGACAATGCTCCATTGTAAAAAGCGCTATATAAATAAATCTGACTTGACTTGACTTGACATGAACTGTTTGCCAGTGTTGTGAGAAACCTGACAGGTTTGACACAAACTTTTATTCTATCTTTTATCCTGGTCACTGATGTTTTGTTGTGGGGTCTGAAAGATGTTTGGATTTTGAATGTTCAAGAAGCCAGTTTGAAATGGTTTGAGCTTTGTGACATGGCATGTAAAAGATTGTACACCATTGTACCCAGCCTGACCTGTTGATACAAAGCAGAATGGATCCATGCTTTGTTTACTCCAAAAGTTCAAAAGTCAGGCTCTGTCAGGGGTTGTGTCAGTGTCCTTGGCAAAGGTCAGTTTCAGTTCTGTGACGGCAGCATTAATGCAGAAAAATACATTGAGATTTTAGAGCAACATATGCTGCCTTCAAGAAGGTATTTTTTCGGGAGTCCATGCAATTTTCAAAAAGAATGCAAAATCAGTCAAATCAGATATGGTTAGGAATGAAGTATGTAAATCCCTTCCAAACTTTCTTTGAGGAACAATGCTTTTAAACATTTCAATAATTTTCTTAAGCATTTGTTGACAACCTGGAGATCTTCTGCCCATCTTTCCTCCTCAATAACTCAGGTGATTCATGAGTATGGCTTTTGTACCAAATCATGAGAACAATCACCTGTTGACATCACCTGTAAAATCATAACCAGTTTGAATTTTACAAACATCATAATTAGATCACAGATTTTGTATATTTAAAAATGAAATGAAGTTGACCCGACAAAACATGAAATATCTTGGGTTCATACTGTCTGCAATGAAATAAAAAAGTAAATGTAAGGAACACTCTTTTTTTTGTATTTGCAATTTCCATACCATTTTGTAGTTTTCTAGAAGTATATTCATATTTGTATATTCGTTAGTGGTTTGTATTGAAACAATTGTAAACTTGCGTGCAAAAAGGGGGAAATCACAACCAAGTTAAATTGCATATTTAATTTTTTCAGCGACGTGCGCGGTAGCGCTAGGTGGTGTTTTTGTTATTGTTTTTGGTCTTAATAACTTCAAACATTCTTAATACACAGTCCAAAACACAAACTCAAAAGATTTAATACTATTATGACTACCTGCATACCGATTTTCAACCGTCTGCATGCAGCCATTCACCAGAAATCACATACCGAACACAGCTGTCTGCCATGTTTGTTTATAATCAACCACACCTACCCAACTATTTTGCCTTTTAAAATATACTTACGATGTAAAATAACTTTAGATTTTATCATAGAAAATTCACTTACCGTCTAAACAACTCCATGATACTGTTTTAAATTGCCGATAAAATGTCAGTAAAGTCCTTTTTTGCTTGCTCACGTCGTCCCATAAAAATAGATTCATTTCCAAAGTAACAAGAGATAAAAACCTGTGTAACTCTTGAAAACTTTGTTGTATCTGTTCCAAATTTTGGATTTAACTTCAAGTCCCTGCTGAAACAGAAAATGTACAGCATGAATAGGGGACTGGGGTAGCCTAGCGGGTAAGGTACTGGACTCTGGACCAGAAGGTCCAGGGTTCAAATCCCACCTCTGCCAAGCTGCCACTGTTGGGTCCTTGAGCAAGACCCTTAACCCACAATTGCTTGGATTGTAAGATTGTACCAATTGTAGGTCGCTCTGGATAAGGGCGTCTGCTAAATGCTGTAAATGTAAATGTAAATGTAAATGAATAATTTTCAATCACCAGCATCCACACACACATTATACACCCAAAACATTAAAGGCGTTTTTTGATTTTTCGACATTTTTTCTGTATTTATTCTTCCCAAATGGAACCTAAATGGAACCTGAAAATAGAAGCCTGGAGGTAAATAAATATGTTGGCCCAAGTGTTTAGTTCAATTTAAGCCCTGAATGAACATTGTGCTATATGTAAAACCTAAAATAACCAGGGTTTAAATATAATAGTGCAAATCGCTTGAAAATGAGCTTAAAATCGGACATGCAGCATGGGGTTGTATTTAAGCAGCATAGTGGCATAAGTGGTAAGTGTGGTTGCCTCACTGGTCCAGATATCACTGGTTTGATCCCAGCTTTGGACTCCATCTGTATGGAGTTTGCATATCTTCCCTGTGTCCTCTGGGTACTCCAGTTTCCATGTCCTTGTGGGTTTACTCCAGGTGCTCTGGTTTCCTGCCACATTCCAAAGACATGCAGGTTGGGCTAATTGGTGTTTCCAAATTGATCTTAGTGTGTGAGTGCATGTTCCATGCGATGAATTGGCACCCTGCCCACACACACACACACACACACATTTGTTGGGCTATCCTTGTCAGTACTTTTCACTGGCATAGTGATTACTGTACCTAATTAATGCTACACCTTACCATCACAGTAACATCAGTGACCAAAAGCAAATACAAGTTGCACAACATCCATGATATGTTCTGTGAAATATGTCATCTGGACGTTGTCCAAATGCTCCATACAGTGGGGCAAAAAAGTAGTTAGTCAGCCACTGATTGTGCAAGTTCTCTTACTTAGTAGAAGATGATGAAAATTACAGACCTCTCTCATCTTTCTATGAGAGATAAAATGAGAAAAATCCAGGAAATCACTTTGTAGGATTTTTAAAGAATTTAATTGTAAATCATGGTGGAAAATAAGTATTTGGTCAATAAATTTGGTTCAACTCAATACTTTGTAACATAACCTTTTTTGGCAATGACAGATGTCAAACATTTCCTGTAAGTCTTCGCCAGGTTTGTAGCTGGTATTTTGGCGCTTTCCTCTATGCAGATCTCCTCTAGAGCAGTGATGTTTTGGGGCAACACGGACTTTTCAACTCCCTCCACACATTTTCTATGGGGTTGAGGTCTGGAGACTGGCTAGGGCATTCCAGGACCTTGAAATGCTTATTACGGAGCCACTCCTTCAATGCCCGAGCATTGTGTTTGGGATCATTGTCATGCTGGAAGACCCAGCCACGTGCCATCTTCAATGCTGTCACTGATGGAAGGAGGTTTTGGCTTAAAATCTCACGATACATGGCCCCGTTTATTCTTCCCTTAACATGGATCAGTCGTCCTGTCCCTATGCAGAAAAACAGCCCCAAAGCATGATGTTTCCACCCTCATGCTTCACATAGGTATGGTGTTCTTGGGATGCGACTCGGCATCCTTTTTCCTCCAGTTGAGCTTTTACCAAAAAGTTCTAGTTTGGTTTTATCTGACCACATGATATTTTCCCAATCCTCTTCTGAATCATCCATGTGCTCTCTGGCAAACAGATGGGCCTGGACATGTACTGGCTTAAGCAGGGGGGGACACGCCTGGCACTGCAGGATCTGAGTCTCTCTTGGTGTAGTGTGTTACTGATGGTAGCCTTGTTATGTTGGTCCCAGCTCTCTGCAGGTCATTCATCAGGTCCCTCCGTGTAGTTCTGGGATTTTTGCTCACCGTTCTCATAATCATTTTGGCCACACGGGATGAGATCTTTGTGTAGAGCCCCAGATCAAGGGAGATTATCAATGGTCTTGTATGTCTTACAATTGCTCCCACAGTTGATTTATTCACACCAACCTGCTTGCCTATTGTATATTCACTCTTCCCAGCCTGGTGCAGGTCTACAATTTTCTTTCTGGTGTCCTTCAACAGCTCTTTGGTCTTGGGCATGGTTGAGTTTGGAGTCTGACTGTTTGAGGCTGTGGACAGGTGTCTTTTATACAGATAACGAGGTCAAACAGGTGGATTAATACAGGTGGAGGACAGAGCTTCTTAAAGAAGAAGTTACAGGTTTGTAAGAGTCAGAAATCTTGCTTGTTTGTGGGTGACCAAATACTTATTTTTCACCATGATTTACAATTAAATTCTTTAAAAAAATTTGTCTCATTTTGTCTCTCATAGTTGAAGTGTACCTATGATGAAAATTACAGACCTCTCTCATCTTTCTAAGACTGGCTGACTAAATACTTTTTTGCCCCACTGTATATAGTACTGAGCAAAGCTAGATGGCATACTGTAGTCTGCCAGTACTGGCTACATAGCTAAGGTACTGCAGTGTTTCCCATACACTGACTTTTTAATATCAATATTGACCACCACATACTGATTTTCTATTTGTTTGATCATTATTTAAGATTGTTAAAATCTTATCTTACTGTGTGTCCTTACACACTATGCATGCTCGCGCTCTCTCTCTCTCTCGCGCTCTCTCTCTCTCTCTTTCACATACACACACATACACACACACATACACACACACACACACACACACACACACACACACACACACACACACAATTTATGAAACGGTATTTTATGTACCATATTTCCTGTTTTATCTCCAAGCAGTTATTTCAGAAAAAACAGGTAACATAAAGTGTGCAGAAATCACAAACAGTGCAAAAGTCTGCACATTTAACTTTGGTGTGCTGCTTTGCAAAGACTTTGTTCTTGTCACCTTTGTCCGTGGTGCGTCAGCTTTCCACCACAAACAGAAAGTAATGCTCAAATAGAAACTAATCCGCAACTGTTCCGCAATACCTGCATGGAGCGCAGATTCTGTGCACACTATTCCCCAGAGTTTTGTGACCTGCTCATCATCTGTACTTTTTTTTTTTTTTTTTTTTTTTGGTGAAGCACAATGCCAGTCAAAAGTTGAAAAGCATTAACTACATCATTATGCACACTCTGATGCCATGTGTGTAATTAAACTATGTATAAACATACTATACATACTATGTATGTATTAATAAAACTTTCTGAACCAGAGACTGTGCTGTTATGTGAGTTATTACTGTTTGCTGTATTACAACAGGCAATATGTGTGGCAAGGTAATGTATGGGTTAAGTAGGTTAATTATCTTAATCAGGATAATAACATTACAGGAAGGACATGTATGCAAACGAACATCATTCAGATGGATGTTATACAGTGCAAAACTTTTGGACCTCTTATCAATTAAATTTAAACAAGGATAGGAAAAGCTCCAGTTTTTGAGATTAGGACAGTTGTTCCTCATGTCTATAGGTATTTGTGTACATATAGGCATAGGGCACAAAGTGACAGCTCACCCGACACACCCCGGAAAGGGTGCCAGTTTATTGCAGGGCACATGCATGCACACAAACACACGTGCGCACACACACACTACACATTTTAGGGGCATGAATTGACCTAATGCATGTCTTCAGAATGTAGGAGAAAACTCGTGCAAACACGGGTAGGGTAAGGAAATTCCATACAGGCAGTGGCTACACCCAGGCTCAAAGCCTGCTCTCTGGGTCCGTTAGCTGATGGCATGAATCACTTCACCATGATGCAGCCACAAGCATTCATTCATTCATTTTCATACCTGCTTAATCCAATTGACTGTCAAGAACAGCTGAGGAATAACCTGCAGCACAGGGCACAAGGAGAGAAGACAAGACACTAATCCATCACAGGGCACACACATACACTCATTTACTTTTAATTACACTTGTGTACTTTAGAGAATAATTGACCTAACATGTCTGTGGACTGTGAGAGGAAACTTGGGTATCCATAGAAAACCCTCACAGGCACATGTACATGCAAACTCCACACAGAGTCCGGACTGAGAATTGAACTATTCTCGGGATCTCTGGAGCAGTGAGGTGCTTCACAGTGATAAGCACTACTCACCAGTGATCAGAGAAATACAATGTTGCATGATTAGATGTATGGATTAGCTTGCATTATGTAGCTTGATTGCGAGTCACTTTGACGTGTAACAAGCTTGGAAACCAATGCATGCTGATATTGTAAAATAAATTAGAAAGGAGTGCTTATATGAGGAAACTTAAACATATTTTCATACATTATTATAACATGATTCATATATTTAATGTTCTAATATGTCATATATTCTTGGGGGTGCTGTGGGGTTGCTATGGAAGTTCCTGCAGGGGCTGAAATGTAAAATTCCCTAATCTTGAGTATACAGAATTTTGCTTAAATTGTGTAAAAAGTGTACTTTTTCTCGGCATGATGGTTCATAAACAACATTTTGAAAAGGGAGTAGATGGGATCACTTATCTTGGTGCAAACTTAAGCTTGTTTTACCTATCACTCTAATAGATTATTTGCTGATCTGTTGTGGACGAGTTACCCAATGGATGGGATTCACTTATGACTCGTATAAAAAAAATCCAAACTTTTGTGAAATAATCTTCGGAGATCCTTAGCCTTATTGATTGACGTTGAAACACAACTGTTCCTTGAATGTCTGTCATTGATATATAGCATTTGCAGTGTTGTTATTTAAAAATTTCCTCTACAAACATTTACATAAAATATTCAGTTTCATTTTTTTAATGAATTTTGGAATTCCAAGTCGTACTCTTTCCAAAACAGTAAAACACTATTGTTTGGATAAAAATATACCCTTTACAGAACCTTCCTAAGCCCCTGTGAGCCCAAGGAGTTTCCACTTATGCCTGTTCTGTTTGCTTTTTAATTAGCTTTTTAAATGTACTTTTTTAACAGTTTTAAAGAAAATGTTGCAAAACTCTCCTTTAATGTATTTGCCATGCAAAATGTGTAATGCAGAGACTGTTGCCGATAATAGTGCATATTTTTTACAGAAAGAGATGGAGAACGGAGGGTCTAAAAACCTCCTACATGATGAGGATGCTGTGTGGGAGAATGTGCTGAAGAATCGGTACATTCTCTGCCGCTACATTAACCCCAGCAGGCTGACCTCATATCTGAGGCAGTGCAAGGTCATTGATGAGCAGGATGAGGATGAAGTGCTGAACTCCCGACTGCTGGAGACAAAGACCATCCGTGCAGGTATAGTGTTTGTGTTTGCCAGCATGTGTCTGTAAATATTACAGTGACTGTTTAGTCTAGGCAGATATGTGTGACTTTTGTTTAGTCTGTTAGTCTACCGTCTGTGCAACATATCTGCTGTGTTTGTATGTGGGTGCGATTTATGTGCCTGTTGCCTTTCACTATCTCTCTCGTTCAAGTTAGTGTGCCCATCCCAGCTACACTGACAGAAAGACTAAACACTATGGAATATGAGAATGCAAATGCTATGCAGAAAACATTTACATGCAAATCGCACCATCAATCATTTACTCAGTCACCACATCTCTGACTGTGCTGCTCCAGTTGTGTAATATGGTGATGAATGGAGCCTTTTAATCCCATGGGTTGCTACTGTTTTCTTTTTCTTTTCTTTTTTTCTTTTTTCAGTGCACTCCTTCCTGAACCTTCCTGTCTTCATGTAGTCTTCATGTAGCCACAGGCAAATTGGAATATTTTGCCCAAGGTGTTTTGTAGTCTGTCTCAGAGAAGCATATCAAAATTGTTTTGATCTGAGTCTACTGGACAACCTTCATCTCTTTTGACATGGCACAAAACATGTTTACCTAGATGTTTTTCTTTAATACCGCTGTTTACAGCTAAATCAAGTACTCTTGTACAAAATCTTAACTTCTTATAGACCAAGGCAACTTTTGCATTTACTTGTATTCATTTGACAATTGTTTTTACTTGGTGGCAATTTTAGTTAAAGCATAATGCATTCCAAACTTCAATGCTAAAGGAGCTGGCAGTGATACAGGTGCTTTAAGACTAATCTTCCTTCAAATGACCTATAGCCTGAATCAGAGTACATTCATTAGTATCAGGCGAAATGATTCAGTCATGGTAACTAATAATTAATCTGAATGCCATTTTTTTTTATTTTTTATTGTCAATACAATGAAGAGTTTTCAAAGCATTGAATTCTAGCTAATAACAATACTGAAATATGCATGGTAACGGAGTCAGCTCTTTGCACGTAACTTATGCAAAACATGGCCGAGTGCTTTAAGACCATTTGCATCTAACAGTAACCTGTATGAGCTGTTCTGTGTCAGTTTGTGCTGTGACCTGTTTGTGAACAGCTTACACCCCGACATCACATCCAAAATCATAGCCATTAATATTCGGTTAGACCCATCATCTTCTACTATAATAGCCTTCTGCAATGATTTTCCACTGCATTTAGGTTAAACTTAGTGTTCTTCTCCATTTTATATACAAGACTGTTATTGAGGTTGGGGGCGGGGGGTGTTGGGAGCAAGGCAGAGGGAATTTTGAGAAAACATGTTGATGACAATGAATGCATTAAACAATGAATTCATTAAATGTCTAAAATACATAATGTATGTCACTTGTAATAATTGCACTGTAAAGGTGATTTTTTTCACTTTATTTTGTAAGAATTCAACAGTAAGGATTGCCCGAATGACTGCACGAAAGCACAGAAAAGAACTTAAGCAGGTGGTGCATGTTCATTTTGGGGGATAGCACTGTGTTAACAGAACAGTGACTGAGGCCAAAGTTAGAGTTCACTTGAATATTTAACTCATTCTCAAGCAAAAAAAGGTCTTATCCATTCGTGCATCCAGTCAAAACAAAGCAGTGATATTATCTAGCTAGGATGAAGTTAGTCCACTGCTTCATTACCTCAGCGAAATACTCAGTTCTCATGTGGGTGGATTGTATGGAGGAATGCTTGATATTTTTCCCATTAGAAATTGGTGAGGTGTAAATAGAAAATCTACTAGTTAAAATGAGGGTAGGTATGGTGTTCTTGGGATGCAACTCAGCATTCTTCTTTCTCTAGTTGAGTTTTTACTCTTCTGGATCATCCATATGCTCTGGTGCAAACTTCAGACAGGCCTGGACATGTACTGGCAGGGGGACATGTACTTAAGCAGGGGGACACGCCTGGCACTGCAGGATCTGAGTCCCTCTCGGCGTGGTGCATTACTGATGATAATCTTTGTTACTTTGGTCCCAGCTCTCTGCAGGTCATTCATTAGGTCCCTCTGTGTAGTTCTGGGATTTTTGCTCACCGTTCTCATGATCATTTTGACTCCACGGGATGAGATTGTGCATGGGGCCCCAGATCGAGGGAGATTATCAATGATCTTGTATGTCTTCTATTTTCTTACAATTGCTCCCCCAATTGATTTATTCACACCAACCTGCTTGCCTGTTGTAGATTCAGCCTTTCCAGCCTGGTGCAGGTCTACAATTTTCTTCCTGGTGTCCTTCGACAGCTCTTTGTTTGTGGCCATGGTTGAGTTTGGAGTCTGACTGTTTGAGGCTGTGGACAGGTGTCTTTTATACAGATAACAAGGTGAAACCGGTGCCATTAATCTACAATAGGCAAGCAGGTTGGTGTGAATAAATCAATTGTGGGAGCAATTGTAAAACAATGGAAGACATACCATTGATAATCTCCGTCGATCTGGGGCCCCACGCAAGATCTCATCCTTTGGGGTCAAAATGATCATGAGAACGATTAGCAAAAATTCCAGAACTACACGGAGGGATCTGATGACCTGCAGAGACCTGGGACCAAAGTAACAAAGACTACCATCAGTAACACACTACGCTGAGAGGGACTCAGATCATGCAGTGCCAGGCGTGTCCCCCTGCTTAAGCCAGGACATGTCCAGGCTCGTCTGAAGTTTGCCAGAGAGCACATGGATGATCCAGAAGAGGATTGGGAGAATATCATGTGGTCAAATGAAACCAAAATCGAAGTTTTTGGTAAAAGCTCAACTCGTCGTGTTTGGAGGAAGACAAATGCTGAGTTGCACCATAGCTACTGTGAAGCATGGGGGTGGAAACATCATGCTTTGGGGCTGTTTATCTGCAAAGGGGACAGGACGACTGATCCGTGTTAAGGGAAGAATGAACGGGGCCATGTATCGTGACATTTTAAGCCAAAACCTCCTTCCATCAGTGAGAACATTGAAGATGGAACGTAGCTGGGTCTTCCAGCATGACAATGATCCCAAACACACCACTCAAAAAGTATTTCAAGGTCCTGGAATGGCCTAGCCAGTCTCCAGACCTCAACCTCATAGAAACTTTGTGGAGGGAGTTCTGCTCTAGAGGAGATCTGCATGGAGGAATGGGCCAAAATACCAGTTATAGTGTGCCAACCTGGTGAAGACTTACAGGAAACGTTTGACCTCTGTCATTGCCAACAAAGGTTATGTTAAAAAGTATTGAGTTGAACTTTTGTTATTGACGAAATACTTATTTTCCACCATGAATTACAATTAA
>JAJAGP010003130.1:0-32722 GCA_025084515.1 Ancistrus triradiatus
ACAGACAGCTGTGTGGGCGTTGAGGGTCACAGCAGTGAAGCAAAACGGAAAGCAGTCCAAGGCCATTTTGTTTTCATGATGCACGAATCAGGTAGACCTCAAAACTAGCCACAAACTAACCGTATTCAGTCCGTCTCGAGAGGTGGTGAGAGTCAGCAATTTGAGACCACTTGAAATGCAGAAACTGCCAAAAGTGTGAAAACACCCTGAGATTACGATCACGTAAATGGATTGGGTGTCCAGCACAGGGTTCAGAAAGATGAGAGATTTCCTTGAATTGCTAAATTCAACTGTACAGCCTGAATAAGCACTTAATGATGAAGCAGTTTGATGTAGTGGTGCTTGAAAGTTTGTGAACCATTTCAAATTTTTATGCAGTGGAATCTCGGGTCTTCACTCAAACAATTCGGACATTGAATGGTCCATTGGAATTTTTCTGCCTCCCAAATTTGAGAAAAAAATTCAGAGTTTGAACATGGGAACTAAATAAAACACTCAATGGTGCGATCTTCCAAAGACGATGGATGTAATCCAGTCCAGTTGGTGGCAGTAATGCACCAATATGGTATGCCAATCCCACAGAACCCAAAAGAACAACAACTGGAGTGCGATCATAGGTATTTTATGTATATTATACTGTTTTATTGTTATATCATTATATTTTGTATATCAGTCTATGAGTGTCATGTCCCAGTGATGAGACATGCGTTCGCCTCAGCATAAAAAAACGATAATTAAGGGGTCGGAAATGGATTAATCCTATTGACATGCTTCTTATGAAGAAATCAGATTCAGACTTCGAACAAATCAGAGTTCAAATGGCCTTCTGGAACCTATTAAGTTTGAATTCCAAGGTTCCACTGTATTTCTGCATGAAAATGCCCAAAAAACATCTTCAGATTTTCTCACAAGTCTTACAAGCAGATAAAGAGAACTCAATTAAACAAATAAGACAAAAATATTACACTTTATTTTATTATTTTTATATATTTTATTTATTAATTGAGGAAAGTGGTCCAATGTTGCATAGCCGTGAGTAGCAAACACATGTGATCCTCTAGGATTAGCAGTTAATTTGAAGCTGAAATTAGAGTCAGGTGTTTTCAATCAATGAGATGAAAGAGTGAGGATTTTGCTGTATTTAAAAAACACATCACTTGATTTTTGAAGAACTCCGAAAGAGTTGTTGGTGTTAATCAGGCTGGAAAAGATTACAAAGCTATCTCTATAGAGTTTGGACTCCACAAATTCATTCCACCAATTCAGGTAGGCTGTGTACAAACGGAGGACATTCCAAACCATTTTTACCCTTCCCAGTAATAGTCTACGAGGTTCAAAGGAACCCAGGGTAACATCTAAGCAACTAAAGGCCTCTCTCACTTTGGCCAATGTTAATGTTCATAATCCACCAACAGGATGTTCAACACTGAACAACAATGGTGGGCATGGCAGGGTGGCAAGGAGTACTATAAAAATAACATTGTTGCCCATCTGCAGTTTGCTAAAATCATGTGAAAATGTTTTGTGGACAAAGAGACCAAAACAGAACTTTTTTTGGTTTAAATGAAAAGTGCTATGCTTGGAGAAAAAAAACACTGCAATCCAGCATAAGAACCTTATCCCATCTGTGAAACATGGTGGCGGTAGTATGACGGCTTGCGCCTGTTTTGCTGCATCTGTGCCAGGACAGATGGAATAATTGCAAGCATAAAATTCAAAAATAAGAATCTCAAGAGAAGGTGGGTCATGCAGCAAGAAAACCACCCTAAGCACACAAGTCATTCTACCAAATAATGGTGAAAGAAGAATAAAGTTAATGTTTTGGAATGACCAAGTCAAAGTCTTGACCTTAAAACAATAGAAACATTGTGAAAGGACCTGAAGCGAGCAGTTAATGTGAGGAAACCCACCAACATCCCAGAGTCGCAGCTGATTACAGGGGAACGGGCTAAAACTCCTCCACACTGACACGCAGGACTTTTTCAGAGACTGTTGGTGCACAAAGGGGCCACACCAGATACTGAAAGCAGCGGTTTGTATACTTTGCAATTCACTAATATGTAATACTTGATTCTTTTCCTCAATTAATAAATGACCAAGTAAAATATTTTTGTGTTATTTGTTTAATTAGATTATCTTTATCTTCTTTTAGGACTTTTTTGAACATTTGAAGGTTCACAAACATTCAAATTCCACTTTCATCTGGAGGTCATATGTGTTTGTTGGAAGCTTGCAATGGTGCTTGAAAGTTTGTGAACTCTTTACAATTATTTTTCTGCATGAATATGACCTAAAACATCATCAGATTTTCACACAAGTCCTAAAAGTAGATAAAGAGAACCCAGTTAAACAAATGAGACAAAAATATTGTACTTGGTCATTCACTTATTGAGGAAAATGATCTGATATAACATATTAGTGAGTGGCAAAAGTATGTGAACCTCTAGGATTAGCAGTTAATTTGAAGGTGACATTTGAGTCAGGTGTTTTTAATCAATGGGATGCCAATCAGGTGTGAGTGATCACCCTGTTTTATTTAAAGATCAGGGACCTATCAAAGTCTGCTCTTCACAACACGTTTGTGGAAGTGCATCATGGCACGAGCAAAGGGAGATTTCTGAGCACCTCAGAAAAAGAGTTTCATGATGGCTAATCAGGCTGGAAAAGTTTACAAACCATCTCTAAGAGAGTTTGGACTCCTCCAATCCACAGTCAGACAGATTGTGTACAAATGGAGGAAATTCAAGACCATTGTTACCCTCCCCAGGAGTGGTCGACCACAAAGATCACTCTAACACCAAGGCGTGTAATAGTTGGTGAGGTCACAAAGCAACTGAAGGCCTCTCTCACATTGGCTAATGTTAATGTTCATAAGTCCACCATCAGAAGAACACTGAACAACAATGGGGTGCAAGGCATGGTTGCAATGAGAAAGCCACTGCTCTCCAAAAAGAACATTGCTGCTCATCTGCAGTTTGCTAAAGATCACGTGGACAAGCCAGAAGGCTATCGGAAGAATGTTTTGTAGATGGTGGGTGTGTTACTCGTATGTAATATTGGATCATTTTCCTCAATAAATAAATGACCAAGTATAATATTTCTGTCTCATTTCTTTAACTGGGTTCTATTTATCTACTTTTGGGACTTAGGTCATATTTAAGCAGAAATACAGAAAATTCAAAAGAGTTCACAAACTTTCAAGCACCACCTTAAGCATGGCTTACTATGGAAGAGCATCAGCATAAACACCCCATGCAATGATTAGCATTAGCTACAGTGGTGTAAAACACATCACAATTGGACTGTTTGATAAATGGAGGAAAAAAAAAAACTATCTACAGTGAAGGAATCATTTTGGTTTTAGGGAACAATATTGGATGACAGGAGATGCTACAGTTCGCTTCCATAGTATTAAATGTAAAAACTGGTAAGGCAGAATTTTGTTTTGTCTCTCTGTTTTTTGCCATGGTTTAGGCTGAACCCCTTAATTTTTAAAATGAATGACGAAACAATAAATTTTTCATTTGCACTTTCATGACGGACTTGCAACTGAAGACAGCAACCAAACCAATTTCTGACCACAAATTAGTGGACACTTAAGATAGTCGTACTTCTGAAATACACTTTGAACCAACCTAAAAAGTCCATACCAGTAAATACCAACTTCTAGGTGTCCAAATAACATTGACATAATATTTTTTAAAAATCAGATAAGGTTCTGATCTCTGGCTAGACCACAAACCACTAAAGGTGTCAAATTTAAAAAACGTGATGTTAATTGGGATTCAGTCATCTCTCTGCACTTAGTGTGCATCAGAGGCATGGTGGTAAGAAAAATATTTGTGACTTGGTAAGTAGTAAATGAGGCTTGACTTTTTACAAGGTAGCTTAAAGCATTTTGTTGGGTATCATATCCTTCACAAAGTAAAAATGTCATGGCATGTGTGAGGTATTTCCAGTGCTTACTTGTTTTCTCAAATGGGTGCCTTTCTCAAATGTCTTTGGTATTTGTCTAGTTTGCGAGTGAGTGCTGTTTGTGCCATGTCCATTGTGTGAAATGCTATTCATCACCAACTCCTCAGTTTCAACAGCAAGGAGGAAGATGGGTTTATATTTACTGGTAGGTTAGTACTTTCCTGTAGTTATCTACCTAGTTATTTATAGATGCTTTGAGCAAACTGTAAAGCAATGACGTTTTAAAAAAAACACCAGAAGTCCTCCAGTTTACTTAAGCCACAGGAAAGACTGTTTCCTTCGGACTGTTCAAACTAGCAGAATTTGATTTGACAGCACAGTCTTGGAATAGGCTGAGAAAAATGAGCTAGTTCCTCCAGAGGCATAAAGAGGTTCCAGACCATATTATTTTCCCTTTTTCTTCCATCTGTTTTTTTTAGCTGTCTTGTGCAAAAGCTTAATCTTCCACAAGAAAAACAACGTTTTCTTTATAAAACTCCAGCAACATAGCTCTTGTGTTAGTTTGAGAAGATGACATTTTAGAACATTTTTTAGGATTTGTGATAGCGTTAGGGACTGGGGGTAGCTTGGTGGTTAAGGTACTGGACTATGGACCAGGGTTCAAATCCCACCCCTGCCAAGCTACCACTATTGGAACTTTGAGCAAGACCCTGAACTTTAGTTGCCTTCATTATAAGACTGTACCAGTTCCAAGTGGCTTTGGGTAAAGCCATCTGATAAATGACTAAATGCCAATATAATGACATTACTATAATTTTAGCAGTGGCGTGCAGTCATGCCGTTCTACAGTGGTGCTTAGAGGATAGAGGTGCTTAGAGGTTCACATAGTTAAATAAGTCAGAAATTTTATACTTGGTCATTTATTTACGGAGAAAAATGATCCAATATTACATATTAGTGAATGGCAAAAGTATGTGAACCTCTAGGATTAGCAGTTAATTTGAAGGTGAAATTAGTCAGGTGTTTCAATCAATGGAATGACAATCAGGTGCGAGTGTTATAATGTTCCAAAACATTAACTTTATTCTTTTTTAACCATTCTTTGGTAGAACGACTTGTGTGCTCTTATGCTGGAGGTTCTTATGCTGGAATGCAGTGTTTTCCTTTCTCCAAACAACGCTTTTCTTTTAAGCCAAAAAGTTCTATTTTGGTCTCATCCATCCACAAAACATTCTTACAACCTTCTGGCTTATCCATGTGATCCTTAGCAAACTGCAGACAAGCAGCAAATGTTCTTTTTGGTGAGCAGTGGCTTTCTCATTGCAACCCTGCCATGCACACCATTGTTGTTCAGTGTTCTCTGATGGTGGACTCCTGAACATTAACGTTAGAGAGGCCTTCAGCTGCTTAGAAGTTACCCTGGGGTTCTTTGTGACCTCGCCAACTAGTACACCCCTGGCTCTTGGAGTGATCTTTGTTGGTCAACCACTCCTGGGGAGGGTAACAATGGTCTTGAATTTCCTCTGTTTGTACACGATCTGTCTGATTGTGGATTGGTGGAGTCCAAACTCTTTAGAGATGGTTTTGTAACCTTTTCCAGCCTGATGAGCATCAACAACTCTTTTTCTGAGGTCCCCAGAAATCTCCTTTGCTCATGCCATGATACACTTCCACAAAGTGTGTGGTGAAGAGCAGACTTTGATAGATCCCTGTTCTTTAAATAAAACAGGGTGCCCACTCACACCTGCTTGTCATCCCATTGAATGAAAACACCTGACTAATTTCACCTTCAAATTAACTGCTAACCCTAGAGGTTCACAAACTTTTGCCACTCACTAATATGTAATATTGTATCATTTTCCCTCAATAAATAAATGAACAAGTATAATATGTTTGTCTCATTTGTTTAACTGGGTTCTCTTTATCTACTTTTAGGACTTGTGTGAAAATCTGATGTTTTAGGTCATATTTATGCAGAAATATAGAAAAATCTAAAGGGTTCACAAATGTTCAAGTACCACTGTAACCCTTCAAAGAAGGGGTAACAAAGAGGTGTAAGTAAAACATTATATACATATTAATTTAAATTCAATTTAAAATGCTAGTCTGCATTTTCTTGGTTGGTACAGCACGTATATCTGACAGAGTGCTACTAACCAATCAAAACTAAGCAGGTGGTGTACCCTACATGCACTGTTAGTCCTATAATTTAGTAACTTCCAGACAAGATTCTATACTCTACATTTATTGGGTATAGACATTTTATTGGGCATCATATGTTTCACAATGTAAAGCTAAGGGTATCTGTGAAGTCTTTCCATCACTTATTTGTTTTGTCAAATGGGTACCTTATAATGTCTTTGCTATAGTTTTTTGCCTATTTTGCAAATAACTGTTTTGCGCCACATCCATTGTGTAAAATACACAGTGTGTAAATACTGAGATGAAGCAAAACAGGCCCAAACCATGATACTACCACCATCATCTTTCACAGAGGAGATAAGGTTGTTCTGCTGGAATGCAGTTTCCTTTCTACAGACATAACTCTTCTCTTTTAAAAACAAAAAGTTCTATTTTGTCTCATCTCTCCACAAGCCATTTTCCAGTAACCTTCTGCCATGTCCATGAGATCTTTTTCAAACCTCAAATTGGCAGCAATGTTATTTTTGTTCCTTACAACTAATGCTGGGCCAATCCACATGTTTTTCAGTTCCGATCCGATTCCAGTGCACAACTGTTGATACTGATACAGATGCCAATACATGAGGGTTTTTTCTTGTTTTGTTTTTTTTGCATTAATATTATGATTATTATTGTTGGTATTCTGTTTAAGGTTGCAAAATGCTGTCTTGCTTTCTGGGGTTTCCAGGCTAAAAAAAATCTCCACTTGCTTTTCAAACAAGACATTTTCTTTTTTTTTTTTTTTCTTACGGAAAAAAATAAAAACAATTGTTTAAATATAAAATATTATACATTATAAAACATTATTTAAAATAGTTTGTACCTACATATGTACAAAATATAATTGCAGGACTATGTGGAATACTTAAAAATAAAACGATTGAATTACATTGCACCTGTTCCAAGTGTAAAATATGTATGTAATTATGCAAATGTACTTTTTTTTTATTTTACATATTAGCACTTTGGCTCATTTATGATAAATGTGCTAAACAACACACCTCATACAGAAGGGCTTACATTCCCCCCCATGTTAGTCCTCACATTAGCTTGTGTGTTATACTGTACCTCAAAAAAAAAAAAAAAGCCTTAAGCAACACAGTAGACCGTCTCATTAACCAGCCTTAGGGTTCCACTGTCGGTTAGGAAGCGTTATAAAGAGAGCTCCCCACATAGGAAGTAGGCAGCAAGGACACTCACCAGATAATGAGACAGACCCGATGATTACTCGGTAAAGCACTAGCGCATTCAGATCTAATTTCGTTCAATATTAATATTCCATTTGCAGTTCTTTAAAAAGAATCCTACATTTTAGTTAAACCAGCAGCTAATACTACACTGCTCAGAAAAAATAAAGGGAACACTCATAACACATCCTAGATCTGAATGAATGAAATCTTTTCATTGAATACTTTGTTCTGTACAAAGTTGAATGTGCCGACAACAAAATCACACAAAAATCATCAATGGAAATCAAATTTATTAACAGTGGAGGCCTGGATTTGGAGTCACACACAAAATTAAAGTGGAAGAACACATCACAGGCTGATCCTGATTGCTTTGATGTAATGTCCTTAAAACAAGTCAAAATGAGGCTCAGTATTGTGTGTGGCCTCCATGTGCCTGTATGACCTCCCTACAATGCCTGGGTGTGCTCCTGTTGAGGTGCCGGTTGGTCTCCTGAGGGATCTCCTCCCAGACCTGGACTAAAGCATCCACCAACTCCAGGACAGTCTGTGGTGCAACGTGACGTTGGTCGATGGAGCGAGACATGATGTCCCAGATGTGCTCAATCAGATTCAGGTCTGGGGAACGAGCGGGCCAGACCATAGTTTCAATGCCTTCATCTTGCAAAAACGGCTGACATACTCCTGCCACATGCGGTCTTACATTGTCCTGCATTAGGAGGAACCCAAAGGCAACCGCACCAGCATATGGTCTCACAAGGGGTCTGAGGATCTCATCTCGGTACCTAATTGCAGTCAGGCTTCCTCTGGCGAGCACATGGAGGGCTGTGAGGCCCTCCAAAGAAACGCCACCCCACACCATTACTGACCCACTGCCAAACCGGTCATGGTGAAGGATGTTGCAGGCATCAGATCGCTCTCCACGGCGTCTCCAGACTCTGTCACGTCTGTCACATGTGCTCAGTGTGTACCTGCTTTCATCTGTGAAGAGCACAGGGCGCCAGTGGCGAATTTGCCAATCCTGGTGTTCTGCACGGTGTTGGGCTGTGAGCACAACCCCCATCTGTGGACGTCGAGCCCTCATACCATCCTCATGGAGTTGGTTTCTAACCGTTTGTGCAGACACATGCACATTTGTGGCCTGCTGGAGGTCATTTTGCAGGGCTCTGGCAGTGCTCCTCCTGTTCCTCCTTGCACAAAGGCAGAGGTAGCAGTCCTGCTGCTGGGTTGTTGCCCTCCTACGGCCTCCTCCACATCTCCTGGTGTACTGGCCTGTCCCCGGTAGTGCCTCCAGCCTCTGGACACTACGCTGACAGACACAGCAAACCTTCTTGCCACAGTTCACATTGACGTGCCATCATGGATGAGCTGCACTACCTGAGCCACTTGTGTGGGTTGTAGAGTCCATCTCATGCTACCACGAGTGTGAAAGCACCACCAACATTCAAAAGTGACCAAAACATCAGCCAGAAAGCATAGGTACTGAGAAGTGGTCTGTGGTCCCCACCTGCAGAACCACTCCTTTATTGAGTGTGTCTTGCCAGTTGCCAATTTCCACCTGTTGTCTATTCCATTTGCACAACAGCATGTGAAATTGATTGTCAATCAGTGTTGCTTCCTAAGTGGACAGTTTGATTTCACAGAAGTTTGATTTACTTGGAGTTATATTGTGTTGTTAAAGTGTTCCCTATTTTTTTAGCAGTGTATTTGCTCACCCAGTTGCACATTGAAGTTGCCGTGTGCTTGTGGTAAGGTGTGGAATGGAATATGGATCGGTAAGTGGATTGGTCCTGTCTACCCGATATCTGACGAGTGAATGACGTCAATATCAGACCAGATACTGATATAGGATCGGACCCGGCCCATCTTTACTTAATACCCTGCCATGCCCACCATTGTTGTTCAGTGAGGGTGGACACATGAACATTAACATTCAACAATATAAAATCGTCCTTTAGTTGCTTAGAAGTTACCCTTGACTCCTTTGTGACCTCACAGACTATTGCATGCCTTGCTTTTGGACTGTTCATTATTGGTTGGCCAGTACTGGGATTGGTTAATGAATTTCCGGTATTTAATTTCCTTAGTTCGTACATAATCTGTTGACCACTCACTCCTGCTTGTCATGGATTGAACACACCTGATTCTAATTCAGCCTTAATATCAAATGCTAATCATTTTCTTCAATAAAACCTCAATCATATTTTGTTTCATTTGTTTAATTGGGTTCTGTTTAGCTACATTTAGGACTTGTGCAAAAATGTTTTAGGTCCATATTTAAAATTTGCCAGGGTTGACAAACATCAAGTATCAGATCAAAGCTAACCAGGCTGGGTTGACTACCTGTTAAAAACTACTTTGTTATCCTGAGTCGCATCCATTGTTGAATCAGACTCATCCCATTTCCCAAACAGAATCCCCCACCCTCAAATTACGTGGAAAGCAACGCAAAGAACAATGACTGTGGAAGGTCTCCATTTAATCTCCTTGTTAATAGTAAAAGGTGAATTTAGCTGTCATCATTTAATCATGTAAATATAAATTCATTTAAAAATATAATTTTCCCACAAAAAGCTTGGAAATTTGGCCACTCCACACACCTGTGTGGGGCATCAGCAGTTTAATAGCTATAGTTGTGAAACGCTGCAAGGAACTGCTAATGGTATTCTTATAGCCAAAAGAATGTTGGCTATAACACATGTTTAATGGTCAACCGATTAATTGAGCCGATTAATGCCATTTTGGTATAATCGGCATCACTCGATGCTTACGCTCACAAGGTCAATATCAAAATATAAACTTTTTGTTTCCCTGCAATACAACTTGCAGCTCATAAACCAGGATTACTGAGTAACTAAAAGCAAGAAGTTGATGACAGTCAGTGTGGGTGGGGCCAGCATTACAATTTGCTGCTCTTAACTGGGATTAAAAACAAAAAGATGCTGCAACCATGTGCACTACTCTAAGTATTTACACATTTTCATTTTGCAATACACAGCTTCTCACGGCTTATTGCTTTTTTGTACAATTGTACAGTCACATGTATGAACTCCACCAGAGTCCATCTCCACCGTCAACCCACAGATCCAGGCTTGTCTTCTTGAGTTACTTGGAACAGAACGATGAGAATGTGTTTCCAGAAGTTTGTAGTCTTTCATTCATTCACTCATTTATCCGGCTAAGCCTGGTCAGGGTTGTGGGAAAGCTGACAGCACAGGGCGCAAGGCAGGAACAACCATGGACAGGGCGCCAATCCATCGTAGGGCTCAAACAGACATACACACACACTAACACATTAGGGCACTTTAGAAACACCAATTAAACTAACAAGTATGTCTTTGGACTGTGGAAGGTAACCAGAGCACCGGAGTACACACAGAGAGGACATGCAGACTCCACACAGGCAGAGCCCAAGGTCGGGATCGAACCGGGGTCGCTGGACCATGAAGCGACTGTGCTAATCGCTGCAAGACCCCATTTGGTCGTCTTTGACAAACTAAAAAAAAACCTTTACTTTTTTGTAGGTGTATCTAGCTATTAGGCATTCAATACACAAACAACTAATTAATCATAATTTCTGATGTCTCTACATATTAACCCTGGCTCAGTATTAGGTAATGAGTTGTGGGTGGTAACCTGAAAACCTAAACCTATTTAAAATAAAGTGTAAATATATTCTGAAAGAGGAAGTTCATTCATAATTCATCAGTATTTACAAATATGCATTTTTTTGTTTTAGAGAAAAAAAATCCATGAGTTCTTTTTATCTACACACATCATAGACCCATAATGAAGACAACCATGCATTTATGAGCCAGTCGTTGCTTAATTATGTAATTGTGGA
Organism: Ancistrus triradiatus; assembly: GCA_025084515.1. Lineage (NCBI taxonomy): Eukaryota > Metazoa > Chordata > Actinopteri > Siluriformes > Loricariidae > Ancistrus > Ancistrus triradiatus. The sequence goes on from JAJAGP010003130.1 coordinate 11,128, forward strand.
CCACCTCTTATGTCACGTTGCCTTGTAATCACTACGCATAATGAGGATTGACAAGTCACTTAGTGCCACTGGAATCAAGCCGAATATACGATGATTGCTTTGGATGGGCACTGTGATCAATCTAAATTTGGTAAATGTGGCACAGCTAAGTGTTTTGACGCACTTCCCTAACCCAAAACCCTCTTGGGTGAAGGAAATTTGCTTTGCGTTCACTTAACGGTTTCATTATTTACTCAAAGAAGAATCCAGAGTACGCTTTTCTGAATGATTTCACATAAACAGGCAAGTCAAACAACAATAGCACATCGATATATTGAAAAGTCACATTTGCACATTCAGATTCAAGAGCAGCTCGAATGCATCGTTAGGTACGATGGGCTCTATTTTCGTGATCATAGCACAAATGTTAAAATAAGTCCTAAATCGCTCTACTGACACGTGTCATATAAATCTCGGTGTTTTCACGAACGTTTCCGCCCATGAAAGCAGCACCTGAGGACAATCAGGGAAAATTAGATCACGCCCAACCAAATTGAAAAAATATGCCAGCATCATCACGCTACATTGCGCCTGCATGAAAATAGAGCCCAGCAGCTTTAGATCTAAGAAAGCCAAACAGCTAGAATGCCTCAGAGCAGCAGAGGCCCTGTGCATTCTGTGTGCAGTGAGAGACCGAGTGAAGCACAGCAGGACCAAACCAGCATGAGAGGGAGATCATAAGATCGTTACCTGCAGCTGCAGTGGCCTTCAGTGGAGCAGGTCCTGGGGCTGGGCCAGTGGACAGGACAGGGGTGAGGCGCACATGAAGGACACACACACATAGTAGAGAATGAGAGAACACCGAACCAGCAGGACAAGGTAGGAAGGGGAAAGGTGAGGGCAGGACAAAAAGCTAAAAAGGTTAATTTGTTTAGAAGGGGGAAGGAATGAGCGAGGGAGGTTAGGGGGTAAAAGTGACAGGGAAGGGAAAAGAAAAGGGAAGGGGACAGGGGCCCATACCTTGGCTCTTTAACATCAGATGTGCCAGACCTTGAGGGAAAGAAAAGAAAAAGGGAGAAAAGGGAAAAAAGAGGGTCATAAAAAAGGCACGGAAACCAAAAAAATAAATAAAACATTGTCACAAGGTTTGGCTGCAGTTTGTGACAGACATCCTGAGGCGAACACGGATGCCGGATCAAAACCCAAAAACGTAACAAGAGGAGGGAAGTAAAACAAACACACACTTCATCAGGGTGGAGTCAAAGGTGCGAGGAAGGGTGAGAGGGAAAGGAAAAAAGCATTTCAGACGGCGCAAGCACCCAAGGGCGCTTGCTCCCGTAAATGCTTTTTTTCCTAATGGAGCACATATTTAGTGTTTGGCAAACAGCATTCTTAGTTCATACAGTTTTATTCTACAGTATAGGCAACCATAAATACTGCATATGAAAGCTGGAGACTCATAAAAAAGACAGCTCAAAAACCAGAGGGGAATATCTCATAAAAAACAGTAAATACAGGAATAAATTCTCCTCTCCAAAGCCTACGGGATGCTGAGTACAACAAGCCTTGCTAGATAACCTGCTCAGACAAGCCGGAGCTCCTCACCGACACGGACACAAAAACAAACAAAAGCCTGGCAGCTGATTCAGTGCTGTAATAATGTCAGGCCCTTGGCTGCAACGTTCCCATCAATACTCACCCCAGAAATACAGCGCCACTGTCCAGCGGCTTCATTCTATAATCATTGTGGGACAAACACAGCCCATACAAAAGCACATCCAGATGAACTATAACGCTAATCGATACACGAGGAAACAAAGAGGTCAGTATTAAAGAGAGGCAGAAAAATGACTTGGACAGTGATTTCACACCCCCAGAGGCAAACATCTGAGCTTCCAGCCATTATGTCGACTGACAGTGAATTCAGCACAAAGTGAAAGACACAAGACACCAACAGTGACAGTCTGAACCTCAGAGAGAGACCAGGTGTCTCACTGAATGCAAGCCGATTGGACAAGATTCCACACAAAATGGCGTCAGTCTGACTGTTAACACCGGCAACAAAATCTTTCGGTGTGCTCACACTATTCTCGGTTGCATTGTACTGTGCCAGAGCACGATTGTCCTTCCGCTGGCCTGCGCTCACATTAACCTTAAACATTCTGAGCCCGAGCATGCTTATGTCATCACGATACTATTTTTTAGGGTGGAGAATGGTGCCCCTGCACAGCACAATGGCTTTTTTTCCTGGAGTCGCTGACACACAGCCCACTCGTACACCTTATAGATTTATTGATTGTGCAACACAGCCACTTTCAGGCACTTGTGCTTTACGTTTTTTTTTCCCAAATTTTCTACAAAAGGTAGCTGACGCTGTGCTCCAAACTTGGGCATGGTTAGCAATCACACAGCATGCGTACGAGTCCACCTCTTCAAACATGCCTGAGCACGGTTCAGTGTACAGCACACCCAGGCATGGTACAAAGCAATCACACTAGTCAAACAAACCGCACTTTGATGGTCAAACATGCTCGGGCACAGTACAGTGCGAGTACACCCTTAACGTTTAGTCAATAAACAATAGCAACAATCAAACATTGGTACTCATAGTACAGTGGTTTAACAAGCTAGTCCAACATCACTTGGACCCAAGTTCAAATGCTGGACCAGCCTGGCTAAATGTCACATATATACACACACAAACACACACACCCACCCACCTGGCTGTGTCTGAGGGAACAGACAGACAGGCAAAAGTATTTGTAGGTTCAGCACTTTCCTTATTAAGACCAGGATCTAAGGTGTACCTGGCCAGCCCTAACCACCAAATTCAAAGTAAGCAGCATTTTCAACCAACAGAATTGTTTCCAAGCAACAATTTTGTCTCTGTGGGTATCTCGTATTACAGCCATTCTTTTTCCAGAGAACATTTGTATGAACCAGAATGCAAATCATCAACAAAGCAATTCATACTTTTAGTCACATGGTGCCTTCAGTCAACCAGCATGTCCAGCATACTGAGCTACGTGCCACACATTTTTCACAAATCAATTAACCCATGAGCAAAATATGCCTGTACCCACAAATGACACTTTCTGGGGCAATGTTTTAGTTCATATAATGGTCTAATTTACTGTCATAGTGCCACCTACTTAATAAAGATAACTCAGGGAATAATGCTTTGCATGGGGAATTCTTTGCAAAACCCATGGATTGGGTCTCAGTGGTAGTAATAATATTCCAATAATAGTATATAACAATGATATAAGTTATAATATCATAATAATTATATATTATAGTTAATAATTTCTGTAATGACAATAAGAAGAATACAATTTAGTACATTTTTTCAACATTTGTTCCATTTCTTAAACTGTTTAAATAATGGTGTGGTAATGGTTAATTGGTAATGGTAAATAATTGTAATGGAAATGGTTTAATTACTGTTACCCTACAGACAGACAGTGTAAGCTTGGGCCGTTCTTTCATTTTCTTCACAAAATGTTTTGTTTTATGTTTTTGTACTTTGGCTTTATTTAACTGTTTTAACTGATTTTCTACAATCTATCAATACATTGGTGGTTGAAAGTTTGAGAACCCTCTAAAATGTTTTAAGTCTGTCCACAAAAATGGCCTAAAACATCATCAAAATTTCCTGAACGTAGATAAAAAGAACAACTAAGCAAATGAGACAAATATTGGTACCTCAGTTCTCGTCGTTAATTCATGCCGGAAGGCTTGTCGAGTACCGAAACAAATTCTTCCCCATAAGGAATGATGTAAATTGACAATCCATTGAACAAATCCACACTGTATAAGGCACAATATGTACAGCGGTGCTTGAAAGTTTGTGAACCCTTTAGTATTTTCTATATTTCTGCATAAATGAGCTAAAACATCATCAGATTTTCACACATTTCCTAAAAGTAGATAAAAAGAACCCGGTTAAACAAATGAGACAAACATATACTTATTTATTGAGTTCAATTATCCAATATTACATAGTAGCGAGTGTCAAAGGAAGTATGTAAACCTTTGCTTTCAGTATCTGGTGTGACCCCCCTCGTGCAGCAATAACTGAAACTAAATGTTTCCTGTAACTGTTGATCAGTCCTGCACACCGACTTGGAGGAATTTTAGCCCATTCCTTCGTACAGAACAGCTTCGGCTCTGGGATGTTGGTGGGTTTCCTCACATTAACTGCTCGCTTCAGGTCCTTCCACAACATTTCGATTGGATTAAGGTCAGGACTTTAACTTGGCCATTCCAAAACATTACCTTTGTAGCGTAATAGCTGTATCAATAGCTTTATCCCCCTCTCTTTCTACCCTCTTCCACAAGTCATAAACTTTACGACACTTCGGAATGCCAAGAGCCCCATCTGGACCGATCTTTTCCCCACTAAACAATGGCCCCATCAACACCAGACTCTTGCTCAAACCAACAGAATTGGACAACCTTCAACATCTCCAATCATAAACTAAGTCCATGTGTTAACCTTAAAAGGGGGTTTCAACGTTCAGACCACCAGTTTCATCAATTTCTCTCTGACTGTTGCAAAAGTAACGACCTTTTTTCCTCAGTCGTCATGGCACCAGAAAGACAGCCCTGGATTTACGACTCAAGGAACTATTGCCTTCCTTTTTTTAAGAGACAAACCTTTTAATAATAGTATTAACTTTTGTTGGGAACAGATTACCTTCGCCGGAACCCCTCAATTAGAAAACACATGAGATTTGCTTCATAATAAGTCTAAACACACCCATATGTGCTAGTTCATACAAAGAGTTGGATCGGGGATATTCATCGTACCCACATATATAATCGTATGGATATGCATGTTACTGATTTGTCATGTATTTTCATCTCTATTTGGTCAATGTTTTAGTATAGTGACCGTTCTCTACGTAATATGGTCCAGTTGTGCTATACTAATGGTTATGATTAGAAATAACAGCTGTTTTATCTATACATATCGAACGCTCGGGTTTAATACTTGTTCATACTTATAAAAGAACAGAAATGAAGTTGTTAATTAGAATGTACTGTTTCCTACATCTTGTATCGATCGTATTATTATTTGTTTAAGGAATAGCAAATGTATGTGCTGTAGTTAGAATGATTTAACAATGTTCTAGGTTATCAATTCAAGGTGCCTTTGATCATCTGAACCTTACAACAAAGTTCTGCAACTAAACTTGTAACTTTGAGGATTTTTGGTTATTATGTGATAAATTTAGTCTAGCACCCTAGATATGTAGGAATATATTAATCCAAGTTATAGCTTCTGTAAAGCGGCCCATATCAACCTATGGTGAAATTATAAAACACAACCACGATAGGAGGGATTTACTGATGAGTCAGCTTCTCATTGGCTAAGTCAGGGCAACTCCTTGTGCCCCCGCCTCCGGTCGCCTATGATCCGGAACATACAAAAGCGACGCGGGCCAACCGCGTGGCAAGTTAGCTTCGAGTCTTGTGTGTTTTTGTTCTCTTTGTTCTTCTAAGTCTTTTCTTTTTGTTGTCTTTTAAAGTTGCAGCTTTGTCAGTCTTTTGTTATTCGTTTTGTTCAAGTTTTCGCGTTGTATTGTTAAGTTTCCTGTGTCCAGCAGTCTTAAGTAGTTCGGTATCGCCGAATTAGAAGATAGTTAAAAGACCAACCAGCCAAGATCTCCTTCACTCTCGACTACATCGTAGATTCTAAGTTTTTTTAAAGTTGAAGCTCGTGGTGCTAGAAATGCGTCAACTCCACCTTTATCTGTGGCCAAGATAAAATCTGAGTTGTACGCACGCAAAACGTCGAGGAATCGTGAACGCCCACAGCCTAAACTGGGAAGTGAGCCTCATCTCTGAAGTCACCGCAAAAACATGGTTACACGAGGTCATCTGCAAGAAACCTCAGAGCCAAGCCGCTAAGAGGCCGTTCCGGGCGACGGTGTGCATTGGAAGACGGACGTCATTGCTCCCCAAAATCGTGCCTTTTGGACGGGCCGGGCCAGGGTTGAATGCCCGAACCACTCGAGTGATCTTCCATTACCTATATGGAATAACATTGCCTCTGGGAAATTATTGCGCGACCGATAAGTGCACATAGAGTCATCTTGGTTTCGGATTTTAATACTGTGATATATGTACGTTTGCCATCATTTCCTGATTTTAATACTGTGATACATTTACATTACATTTACAGCATTTAGGAGACGCCCTTATCCAATTGATACAGTCTTACAATCCAAGCAATTGTGGGTTAAGGGCCTTGCTCAAGGACCCAACAGTGGCAGCTTGGCAAATGTGGGATTTGAACCCTGGACCTTCTGGTCCAGAGTCCAGTACCTTAACCGCTAGGCTACCAGTGATAGATATGTTATTACATCAGATAGTCTGTTGGTATTGCCTTGTTCATAGTTAATAAACTTGTTATAACCTTTTGAATTTACCGCCTGGTGTGAGAGAGTTTCATTCAAACAAAAGTCGAGAAACATAACTTTGAATTCACTATTCAGACCTAGACTGATCAATTTCGCTTTTCTCTTTTCAACTGGTTTTCCGGATCCACCAGTCCACAAACGATCTGGTGGTGCCCTGTTTGTTCATTAAAAATTGCAGCAAAACAGGCCCAAACCATGATTGTACCACCACCATGTTTCACAGATGGGATAAGGTTCTTATGCTAAGTGCAGTGTTTTCCTTTCTCCAAACAATGTTTTTCTTTTAAACCAAATAGTTCTATTTTGGTCTCATCCATCCACAAAACATTCTTCCAATAGCCTTCTGGCTTGTCCACGTGATCTTTAGCAAACTGCAGACACGCAGCAATGTTCTTTTTGGAGAGCAGTGGCTTTCTCCTTTTTCACCTTGCCATGCACACCTTTGTTGTTCAGTGTTCTTCTGATGGTGGACTCAAGAACATTAACATTAGCCAATGTGAGAAAGGCCTTCAGTTGCTTAGAAGTTCCCCTGGGGTACTTTGTGACCTCGCCAACTCTTGCTCTTGGATTGATCTTTGTTGGTCGACCACTCCTGGGGAGGGTAACAATTGTCTTGAATTTTCTCCATTTATACACAATCTGTCTGACTGTGGATTCCAAAAGAGTCCAAACTCTTTAGAGGTGATTTGTAACCTTTTCCAGCCTGATGAGCATCAACAACTCTCTGAGGTCCTCAGAAATCTCATTCGTTCGTGCCATGATACACTTCCACAAGCATGTGTTGTGAAGAGCAGGCTTTGATAGATCCCTGTTCTTTAAATGAAACAGGGTGCCCACTCGCACCTGATTGTCATCCCATTGATTGAAAACACCTGACTAATTTCACCTTCAAATGAATTGCTGATCCTAGAGGTTCACATGCTTTTGCCACTCACTAATATGTAATATTGGATCATTTTCCTCAATAAATAAATGACCAAGTATAATATTTTTGTCTCATTTGTTTAACGGGGTTCTCTTTATCTACTTTTAGGACTTGTGTGAAAATCTGATGTAAATACTACTGTATCACTGCTAAGCTTATTACACATTAACACTTGCATTAACCTACAGTTGGCCAAAATCATACATTTTATAATGAATTGTTGAAAAGTATCATGTAATTTACTGAGTAATGGATTGAAAGCAAAAAGTAATATCAAAACACTTACTCTATTGGTGAACTCTGGGTGCTAGCATAGCTTCTAATGCTAATTGCTCAGCCTGAAACCTAAGAGGATTCAGTTTTCCTTTATGGTTGGCTGTCACTGCTTTGACACACCCATTTTAGAACCCATGAGGACTTATTAGGACTAAGAATTGCTAGTTGATTGACAAACAAAGATCACTCCAAGAGCAGGGTGTATAATATTCATCAAAATCACAAAGGAACCCATGGCAACTTCTAAGCAACTAAAGGCCTCTCTCACATTGGCTAATGTTAACGTTCATAAGTCCATGAGGAGAGGGCTGAATAACAATTGTATGCATGGTTGCAAGGAGAAAGCCATTGTTCTCTAAAAAGAATGTTTCTGTTCACCACATTGCACATGTATAATCCAGAAAGCTACTGAAAGAAATGTTTTGTGTGTGGATGAGACCAAAGTAGAATTTGTTGGTTTATAAGAAACATCATGTCTGGAGAAAGGAAAACACTGCATTCCAGCTTATGAACCTTATCTCATCTGTGAAATGGTGGTGGTGGTTTGGCCATGTTTTGCTGCAACTGGGACAGGATGGCATGCCATAATTACTGGTACAATGAATTCTGAATTACACCAACAAATTCTAAAGGCAAACATCAGAACATCTGTCCGTGGACTGAATATCAAAACAACAACCCTAAACACACACGCAGGACCAAATTGTTCACCTAAAACACGGTTTAAAAAGATTAAGATCAACATGGAAAGGGCATGTCAAAGTCCTGACCTTAATCCAACAGAAATGTCATGGAAGAACATGAAGTGAGCAGAACACATGAGGAAACCCTCCAACATTCCATAGTTGGAACTGTTCCATACAAAGAAAGGCTAATATTCCTCCAATCTGATGGGCAGGACTGATCAACAGTTACTGTAACAAGGAGTCCAACCATACATGTATACTGAAAGCAAGGGTTCACGTACTTTTGCCACTGACAGTTTTGTGTTATTGGAACATTTTCCTCAATAAATAAGTCACAATAAATGTCAATTATTTATTTAGATTCTCTTTATCTACTTTAAGTAGATTTGTGTGAATATCTGATGTTTTTGGACATATTTAGGAAGAAATACAGACAATTTTAAAGGGTTCACAAATTTTCCAGCATCCTACAGTATTATTACTATATTATTTCATTGTTTGTTTGTTTTTTTACCTAAAACAGAAAATGTTGTACTTAACGATATACTAAAAACAAAACCAACTAATTAACTACACATGTATAAACTGGGATGGACCAATGCTATTTTTTTCCCTTTTGATATCCGAGGTTCAAGTATCTGCTGATACCAAGTACCGATACTAACTCTAACTTAACTACTACTAGTGCCTATAAATCCTGATATTTATAGCATTCCAATTTTTATAGATTGTCACGCCTTTATTTCAGTAAAAGCAGTATTCTGACATAATAATATTGAAATAATAGTATTTACTGGTTGAGTTTGAGAAGCTGTAGCACCATGAAAAAACTATTTTTTCACAATGCAGTAGCAAACAAGTAGGGAAGCATAATTATACTATGCTTTTTAAATTGCTGGTGATATTTACATATCAGCCACCCCTCAAAATACGGGCATTACAGATTTTGCAGCATGGATTTTACTACTGCTGATCTCAAGTGAGAAATAACCCCACACCACAAACATGCTGCTGGCTTCGGTTAAGCTTTATCTAGTGGCGCCCATGTGCCTCAGTAACTGCTTTATAATATCGGTGCTCTCTATCGCTGATACTGTGTGTAAGTATCAGTATCGGCACCGATACGGTATTGGTACAACACTATTATAAACTCTGGACACTACTTGGAGAAATTAGACACTACTTTTTCAAAAAGGGAGGGGGGGGGGGACGTTAATGCACCACTGTCTTAATATTTTGTTGTTGTTCTGTGTCAATATACCTCACCCTGTATTTCACAGATGGAAAAAAAATGAGGACTAATCCATGTGCATTACAATGGACCATACCGCTACAATGATGCAAGCAGTACAGCACGTCAATCCAGGCATTTGTCATATACATTTCCATAACAGAATCTAACAAAGAATGGTCTATGCTGTCAAACTGACATGAGCTCATTAACCCGAGTTCTCTAGTTTCACAGCATATCTCTTAGCACATCTCTCACACTTAAATGGCGATGCTCCCAATTCACCGGCAGACTGACTGATGGAATGTTACGATGATTTCAAATAATAATGTTCATTACATAGCTAATATATTTATACAGCTAATAGAGTAGTAATTGTCAGATGACATTCGTTTGTCTAAATTTCATCATCGTCACAAGTCTCCAGTCTGAGACCACTAGTGAAAATACTTATTTGCAATTTTGTCTAATTTAATACTTTTATAATTATAAATCACACTCTCACTGGCCACTATAGTAGATACACCTTGCTAGTTCACCGTGCTAAACTCCTGTTCCACCACATCCCAAAGGTGCTCTATTGGACAGCGATCTGGTGACTGTGGAGGCCATTTGAGTACAGTGAACTCTGTCATCTTCATGAAACCAGTTTGACATGATTTGAGCTTTCTGACCTGGTACGGTCTCCTGATCAGAAGCAGCCATCAGAAAATGGGACACTGTGGTCATAAAGGGATTAACTGGGTCAGCAACAATACTCAGGAAGGCTGTGGTGTTTAAAAAATGCTCAGTTGGTATTAAGGGGCTAAAAGTGTGCAAACTAAATATCCCCCCACACCATTACACCACCAATTACAATCATTGATACAAGACAGGATGGAGTAAAGCTTTCATGTTAACGCCAAGTTCTGACCCGACCATCCAAATGTTGCAGTGGAAATCAAGACTCATCAGACCAGGCAACGTTTGTCCAGTCTTCTACTGTCCGATTTTGATGAGCCAGTGTGAATTGTAGCCTCAACTGCCTTTTCTCATCTGACAGGAATGACAGTCTTCTGCTGCTACAGCCAATCTGCTTCAATGTTCAATGTCTTTTGCATTCAGAGATGCTCTTCTGCATACCTGGGTTGTAACAAGTGGCTACTTGAGTTACTTTTGCCTTTCTCTCAGTTCAAACCAGTTTGGATATTCTCCTCTGACCTCTGGCATCAACAAAGCATTTCTGCTGCTTTTGGGATATTTTCTCCTCTTTGCACCATCCTCTGTAATGTCTAGAAATGACTTTGGTTAAAAATCCCAGTAGATCAGCATTTTCTGAGACCAGCCCATCTACACCAACAACCACGGCATGTTCAAAATCCCTTAAATCACCTTTCTTACCAAGCAGGTGAACAGGTGTACCTAATAAAGTGGCAGGTGAGTTTTACCTCGGTTCTCGACCTCTAATTCTCGACATAGAATTCGGTTCTCAATGCATTTTGACTAGAAAATGTGTCTCGGTTCTCGTCGGTTGCTCAGTAGTCAACGCGCTTGCTTAAACTTGTATGACTCAAGCCGCATGACTCGTTTCAGCCTAAACTTGATTCACGATTCATGACTCACGAACCGGCACACTGAGATTCAGATTCACAACAGCTCTCACTCAGAAGATCTATGCTGTGTCCTAGGGTTAGGGTCCATAGGGTCTCCATGGGTTATAAGAGCCAACCAAAAGCAAAACAGAAATTGAATGCTCCAGAACACAGGCTGCAGTTAATTAACAGAGAAAGTGTTTTGCACTTTCAATCCATTACTCACTAAATCACATGGGATTTTTCAACACACTTATAAATTAAGCTTTGTGTTAATGATTTTGGCCAATTGTAAGTTAATGTAAGTGCTTAATATTTTCATTTCAGTGGGCGCAAAGTCTTGTAGACACTGAACTGTTAACCAGATGGTTGAGGGTATAAGTCCAGGCTCTGCTGCTGGGCTATTAAGCAAGGCCTTTAAGCCTCGGTTGTTAGGGTTGTACAACTATATCAGTCGTAAGCCACTCTGGAAAAAGGCGACAGCAAAGTGCTATCAATATAAACATTTAAAGTATAATCAAAAAAGGTGCTTGCATTGAGTGCTTAAGCTCCTAATACATTTTTTTTTTACAAGTACATCAAAATGCTAAGTTAACTCCTGCTGCGCTAAAAAGCATTATAAAATAATCAAAGCATTAAGGTTTTCCAAAGGGAAGGGAAAGTAAAGATCACAGATGTATTACACATATTGCAACACAGCCTTTCTGAGCTCTGCGGCACCATACCGAGTCTGAGAACACGGCCTAGTACTTATTCTCTATTCAAGAAGTATTTGATTAATCATATAAAACCCAGATTATACCACATGAACCAAAGCTATTTCCCTGTGGTGAGTCAAAATGCATTTGAGAAGAAGTAAATTGAAAAGAAAAATGTCGCTGGGTTCCAGTAGCACTTCCTCAGAGCTAGGAGGCAAGAAAAAAAGAAATCCAGAATTAGAGTGACCAGCATGGATGCAACCCCTCATTACATATGCATTTGATTTTAGCAGAGAGTGTGGGTGTGATTATGGTGCAGGGGTTCTGCATCATTATTCTCCTGCGGTTGACGCAGCGAGGGATTCTTTGAAATTCTTCCCTGAGGTCGCATCAGTAGCATTGCCGCTTTCGTTTCGTCACAAATAAATCTCACTCTTTAAGAGACAACTGAACTGAAGAACAGATAATAGGGAAAGGTTGCGGTGCGCTCAGCCCCGTTACAATAACAAACAGTTCTGTTATAATACAGACAATCGGAGGGTCGATTTAGGGCACAGGCTGTTGTGTTGAGTGTGAAAAATAAAGGAGCATTAAAAGATGCAACTGATTTGTAAAACTTAATTACCAATTAGTGCCAGAAAATGTGCCATACAACAGGAGTGGGCAATAGGACGATATTTTATCATATCATATAATCAATTTTCTTATGACAGACGATACGCTTTTCTGAGCATACTGAGGATATCATCAGTGTTTAAGGAACACTGACCATCTGCACGTTTAATTATAAAGAGTGTAATTAGTCCTGTTTAATTGGAAGAGGTGCAGCACATTTTGAAAATAAATAAAGTATGGGACAATATTTGACTAAGTAGTTTTTAAGAATCTGTCACTGCTGATGAATTTTGTCTGCAACCAATTCGAGAATCGAAAATGATGAATACCGTGCAAATTTTTCCCAAAGGATTAATGTAAGCTGAATTAATCTGTTCCAAACCCCCAGAAAGTCCACACCGTATAAAACATTACATGCATTAATGGAGTTGTAGTGCACAGGTGCTCCCTGATTTACAATGGCGATATGTTCAGACAAATCCATCACAAGTTAAATGCATCATGAACCATAAGTTCAATATAGTCTATACTCCATCATAGCAGAGCCTACCTTGCTGTTTAAAACACTTACGTTAACCTACAGCTGGCCTAAATCGTTAGCACAAAGCTTATTTTATAATAGTGTTGAAAAATCTCATGTAATTTATATGAGTGATGGGTTGAAAGTGAAAAGTAAAAGCTAAACAACTTACTCTATTGGTGAACTCAGGGCACTTGCTGCAAATGCTAACTGCTCAGCCTGGAAGTGATCTAGAGGATTTATTTGCACTAAGAATACAGTACTGTAGATGTAAAACTAAAGAAAAACACACAAAAAACCCAGCAAAGATCCTCACTGAGAAACAGCTACTGTGAAAATGAAACACTGTGTACTGAATCGAGTTGTCGAGCGTGTCTTGACTCATACAAGTTTAAGCAAGTGCACCGCGTACCGAGCAAATGACAAGAGCTGAGAATTTTTTTCTAGTCAAAATGTGGCGAAGTGTTTAATATATATCGTATATATGGTACATACAGATCACAAACTCCTCAAATTACGATAAACTCAGAACGTATACCCATTGTAATGTGTTATGGCAACGAGTGTGGATCTCCTCTGGATACTCCGTTTCCTCCCACATTCCAAAAACATGCTGTTAGGCCAAACTGGCATGTCTAAATTGACCCAGTCTGAATGAGTGAGAGTGTGGGCGTGTATGCATACGTCTCCTGCTACAAACTGTCTGTGCTTGGTTTCTGACAAAAGCTCTGTGCTGCTGGTTACAACCTTTGCCCACCCTCCAACCTGACACCATATTAAATATATGCCTATGTACTTATATACCACATATTATATAGCAAAGCTATATGAGATACTGTAGTGTAGCGGTATTAGAAACTGTACAGCCAATATACTGCAGACATACAATACAGTCCTGTTGTTACAATCCTCAGTTGTGCTGCACTGGGACATCTGCAACTGTCCCACAACTCATGCACGGGTCACGCACAATGCATATCCAGCCTCTGTCTTATCAGCGCAGTGCTTATAAAGGAGCATCACTCTGCTTTTGCTGCTCTCTCCCTGACTCGTCTGCCTGCACCCTGGTTCATCTCTCTGCATGCTGATCATCGTACTACACTCTGATTCGTCTCACTGATCATGGTTGCAAGACTTATTCTTCATCCGTGACGGCAAAGTTCTCATTTCTCTAATTTATGCAAAGGAGTCTACATTTTTACATCTGTCTTTACAACTAATTCAGACTGTATCTGGCAGCGTAAGACGTATAGTAGGTTATGTATTAAGTAGGTTAATAACCTTAACGATAAGAAGAATATCCTCATCGGACCACAGACAGGTACGCCATCGGACGCTGAAGCAGACGTTAAGCAGCCCATACTTTTTTTTAGTCCATATCCACACTTTTTGCAGCACCACAATCTGCTTGCTTACAACAGTGACTGCGTTTACATGCACTTAATAATCCGATAATGATCGTATTTCTGCAGTTATTCGATTATTCAAGTGGTCATGTATGCAGCATACTCCGATCTAGAAAGCAGATTAAGAAATCTGATAAAGAGAACTGGATTTTAACCTAGTAATGGCATGTATACCAGTTACCCAAGATCAGATTTGGCAATCTGCGCATGTGCTCAGAGCAGCTAGAATAATAAAAACATGGTTGTCAGGTCCACGTATTTCTAAAGATCTGGCTTTTTTGGCCTCTTTTTCCATTGACTTTGCATTTTTTTCTCGCTGGATCTGCCAACCCCAGAATTAAACGTGCCACAAAATTAAAGGCAGCAATTAAATGCGTTTCAGGCCTTCTTAAACACAGTATATACACAAGAAAATAAATTATTTGACTATGTAATATTAAAGTTCGAAGTTTGTGTCACATATTTCCATGAGATTTTTGGCTGGTTGCAAAGTAGAAATCCGATTACTGCCCGAGTCATGTAAACTCAAAAGTTTTCATTATCGGATTACTCAAGTGCATGTATTCTCATTGATCGGATTACTGACAAAAAGACTGCTTTTTTGACAGGATGTAGTGTGTGATATGCTCTTTGTGGTACAGCCTTAATTTGCATTAGCAGCGCTGCTAGTTGGCCGCTAATCTAACTTGCACTTGTTACTGGTAAACAAGAGTAGAATTTCAGCACCATGCTCTAGATATGCAGCTTTTATATTAGCTAATTAGCTCTGAAGCATGTCCATGTATAATCTAATGTTTTAATTGACGATTTAGACACTGTAAATAGATTTTAATCTGATCTGATTTGGTCCATTGAACACTCTCCTCTCAGCTTATACTGCAGGTCTTAGGTTTTGAATTCTACCACCTGTAACACTGTCAGCCAAACTTATGAAATTCTCACACTTTCAGGTTAGCCCTTATAATTACAGTACTGTGCAAAAGTCTTAGGCCACCATTAGATTTGCTGTTTTAGCAATGGTATTATTGACTACATACAGGGTGTTTCTAAAGTAAGTCCCATTTTAACATTGATAATACATGATGCTTGTCATGTTGCCCATTGGGCTCACATTGAATCCATGTAGTGAAGATAAGACCTGGGTTCCTTGTTCTTCGTATAAATCTAAAAACAGCCACTTGGGTATGTTGGTTGGTGAGTAATACATTTACTAAAGTGGTACCAACTTTATAGACACCCAGGTATAACACAGTTGACGAACTTGGATTCCCTCATACCATAATACTATTTCCCACTGATCTTCAATCCAGTCTTTGTGAGCTTTCGCACCCCTTAGCCTTTTTACTCTGCTGTTCCTCTTCTGAAAAAGTGGTTTCTTGGTTGTTGCCCTCCCAAAAAGACCATTCCTGATCAAGCTTCTTCAGACTGACTAAGGGTCAACTTGGCATCCCGATGAAGCTGCCAGATGCTGCTATTGCTCAAGGGCGCACACAGTAAAAAGAAGCTGTTTTTTCTGATTTGTTTTCCGTTTTCTATACTGCATGCAAATTTCCTGTATTTTCTGGTTGTACTGTAATAAAAAAGAGTCATAATTATATAGGCTCATTACATTTACATCATTTAGCAGACGCCCTTATCCAGAGCGACTTACAATTAAGGGCCTTGCTCAAGGACCCAACAGTGGCAGCTTGTTAGAGGTGGGATTTGAACCCTGGACCTTTTGGTCCATAGTCCAGTACCTTAACCGCTAGGCCACCACAGTCCTTAATTAATACAATGCTAAAACAATGGTATATCAGACGTGATTTAATCTAATCTTGCAGTCTGAGTCTTTTGTCTGAAACTGTGATATGCTTCCTCTTCCATACACACACCACACACTATATACTCTTTCAAGTTCACATTACAGCTGCTTCATCTGGTTTAGATATCACTTTCTGCGATACTGCTTTCCAAGCAACGATGCTGAAATGATATACGCGCCACAAATTAATGGAGTCGAGGTACAAAGCAGGCGCGGCAGAAGACGGCGAGGGGAAACACAATCAGCACGGAATTAAAAAGCAACGTCCCTTGTTAACAAATGCTTAAACATTGGCAGGCATAGTGGAGCCGCTGTGCTGTGAAATGCAGGCACTCGGTCTGCTTTGCTTACAGCCGTATTTCCTGCTCAATGGCCTTCGCCAAGCAAATATATTAAATATTAATTTCACTCTAATACTTCGGTGTGATTTTAACAGCCTGCAGAGTTCCATTAACAAATTCGACCAAGCTTCCGTCAGGACCACTGGCCAGCCATTTTCATTTTAGCTGCTGATTTATTGAGCAGCCGAATATATTCAGCTAAATTAGGTTAAAGACGAGACGAGCAGCAATGCCTCAGCCTCTCTCCACTCTTAGCCTGCCGTTGCACTACACAGCCAGGCAGCATCGGATGGAGAAAAGAAATATCAGCCAAGGTGGGGCCATTTTTCATGAGGCGGCTGCAGCAGGTAAAACTGTATTCGGTGCAAATGCAAAACGGGTGACGTCATTCCCCGAGCACGGGCTGAAGTGGAGAGGCCCTGCTGTGGACGTCGGTATTGAAATGCTGCGGCCTGGCAGTGTTGGCATAGCAACAGGCTTCTGTGTCTCAAAGAGTATAACATACCCCGAAGCAGCTCTCCTCCTCTCCTCCCCCAAACTCCACTCACCCATCACTTAAATCTACAATATTGTGCTCTTTGTTGTGTTGGCAGCTGGCACAAACGGTTATCGAGACCACTAATATGTATTATATTAATTCTTAATCTCTTCAAATAAAGCAAATGGAACCAACACAAAAGAAACACGAGCGTGTTTTAGTCTCCAGCTTCTTTTTCATCCTCTTTTCGCTCAATTTGGCATGTCCAAATCCACAGTATTATATTTTGATGTTTCACACTGCTGAAAGCTGTAGGACAGCAACTATTTCTGCTGACAGCTTTTTTTTTCTACCAACAGGTATCAGACGTACTGGGAGACAGAATTGCATGGACGAACAGACTAAGCTCTCATCTGCCAGCTTTGTCGGCATCTCGATCGTCCAAAAAGGCCATAGCTGAATTGACAGGGAGAGGATATCCATCTGACCTTCTCTCCCTCACATCTAGCCAATTGTTATCTTTCCCACTCCCCTGTTGGCCTGCGCTCACATTGCACTTAAAGGTTCTGGGCCTGAGCACTCTTACATCACCACAATGCGGATTTTTGTGAACAATCACACTTGGACGGCTGCATGGTCGTACAGCCTTTGTGGGTTTTTAGGATTGATGTCACCCAATACTTGCTTATAAAACTATAACATATTTAATGATTTTCGGTTAGTCGTGCTGCATGTATAAGATGATTTATATGAAAGCAACTGACGTTGTGTTCCGTGCTCAGGAAAGGTTAGTGATCACACCATAAGGGAACATTTACATTTATGTCATTTAGCAGACTCCCTTATCCAGAGAGACTTACAATTGATATAATCTCAGAATTCAAGCACATCAGTGGCATCAGATGACCTAGTCTACACTCTGAGGGCCTCATTCATGAAACTGTGTGTAAATTACAAGTAAAATGGATTCAAGAATCCTGTGTAAACATCAAGGGCCATATTCATAAAGAGTTTTAGTGCTAAGAGTTGCTCTTAGTGACAAAATTCTACAAAAAAAACTATGAAAAATTGTGGCCGTTTAAAGTTAGGAGTGAACCTAGTAAAGATAAAAAGTTATTCATAAAGCGTCTTAACCCGTAAAAGAGCTCCTAAGGTGAAAATCTTAGGAGTAGGGAGGAATACTTTTAGGCAGCATAGGAGTTCTCCTACGAATAGAGTAGAAATAGTGGATGATGAGATAAAAATGTTCACCAAACACTGAATAAGTGAGTTCATCAAACGCTACCGATTCGATCATGCAGGAGTAATGATTGTGGTTGACCTTATTAGAGATGTGCTCATCTCCTACCCAGCGCAATAATGCTGTAACTTCCAAAACGAAAGCTACATACGAACCGACCCCCACCAATTAAATAGACACTACAGCAGTCAAAGTAACGCAAGATTGAAGCCGCATTTACTCCACTTCATAGGCTAAATCCTAAACCAACTTCTTCCAGATACAGTTCCAGCTCCTAAATCCCATCAACATCCATACAAATTTTGACCCATATTACATATATTTGTGAATTATCACTATTTCCTTTCCCTAACAGAATTATTTATATTCTGTGATTTCCTGGAGATTTTGCTGAGATCTAGACTTTACAGACCACACAGCACATCCAAAAATATTACACTTCTTTTCCTCGTACTTATCCGGCAGACTGAACATAGAGTTGGAGAACTACAGTCAAACTCCATTATCTGGATGCACCGTGCTGTTGAAAATGGTGACTATTTGAACAACAGGGGTCTTTTTTCCAACAAAAAGTGCCTCATTTGTCCTGTGTACCACTGCGTGCATGTGAGCACATTTACTGTCTCACATTTTTTCTTCTGTACTACAGGATACAATATAAAATAAGCACCTAATCAAAGCTTCCCTTATTCTGGTCAGACACATGGGAGAGGGTCTGGAACCTATAGCAGTATTCACTGGACGCAGGCAGGGGTACAGTCCATGTCATGGTTCAGTAAATGTGTGACCCTCCACGTGTCACTCGGTATTTGAACCCAGGTCCTCAAAAACAACAGTTTTCTGCAGCCGGCTCTTATCCTTATAGCTTTATATACACAGTACTGTGCAAATGTCTTAGGCATTTCAATTCTATAACATCGTTTTAGCGATGGTATAATTACCATATAGAATTATTTCCGTCTCTTTATTAGAACCAGTAAATACAGGATATTTGTATGCAGTCTTAAACTGAGCACTTCAGCAATAGCAGCTTCTTCGAGCCAAAGAAGGTTGATCGTATTGCACGTTTGTCACACTTAAATGTTTCGGAACATCAAACCAATTTAAATATTAGTCAAAGACAACACAAGTAAACAAAATGCAGTTTTTAAATGAAGGTGTTTATTATTAAGGGAGAAAAAAAAAAATCCAAACCTATGTGTGAAAAAGTGATTTCCCCAAAAATTTAACTATGGTTTATCACACCTGAGTTCACTGCCTCTAGCCACAACCAGGCCTGACTATTTCCACACCTGTTCTCAATCAGGACATCACTTAAATAGGACCTGCCTGATAAAGTGAAGTACACCAAAAGATCCTTAAAAGCTACACACCATGCTGAGATCCAAAGCAATTCAGGAACAATTGAGAAAGAAAATAATTGAGATCTATCAGTCTGGAAAGGGTTATAAAGCCTAAAGGGACTCCAGCAAACCCCAGTGACAGCCATTATCCACAAATGGCGAAGACATGGAACAGTGGTGAACCTTCCCAAAAGTGGCCGGCCAACGAAAATTACCCCAAGAGCGCAGCGACGACTCATCCAAGAGGTCACAAAAGACCCCACAACAACATCCAAAGAACTGCATGCCTCAAATGTCTAAGTTAAGGTCAGTGTTCATGCCTCCACCATAACAAAGATGCTGGGCAAAAATGGTCTGCATGGCAGAGTTCCAACACGAAAACCACTGCTGAGCAAAAAGAACATTAAAGCTCGTCTCAATTTTTACAGAACACATCTTGATGATCCCCAAGACTTTTGGGAAAACATTCTGTGGACTGACGAGACAAAAGTTGAACTCTTTGGAAGGTGTGTCCCATTACATCTGGCATAAAAGTAACACAGCACTTCAGAAAAAGAACATTATACCAACAGAAAAATATGGTGGTGGTACTACTTCAGGACCTGGAAGACTTACTGTGATAAATGAAACTATGAATTCTACTGTCTACCAAAAAATCCTGAAGGAGAATGTCCGGCCATCTGTTGGTGACCTCAAGCTGAAACGAACTTGGGTTCTGCAGCAGGACAATGATCCAAAATACACCAGCAAGTCCACCTCTGAATGGCAATAGATAAACAAAATGAAGACTTGAGGGGCCTAGTCAAAGTCCTGACCTGAATCCTATTGAGATGTTTTGGCATGACCTTACAAAGGTCGTTCATGCTCAAAAACCCTCCAATGTGGCTGAATTACAACAATTCTGAAAGACGAGTGGCCAAAATTCCTCCACAACACTAACAGACTCACTGCAAGTTATCGCAAACACTTGGTTGCAGTTGTTGCTGCTAATGGTGGCCCAACCAGTTATTAGGTTTAGGGGGCAATCACCTTTTTACACAAGGCCATGTAGGTTTGGATTTTGTTCTCCCTTAATAATAAACACCTTCATTTTAAAACTGCATTTTGTGTTTACCCGTGTCGTCTTTGACTAATTTTTAAATTGGTTTGATGGTTCAAAACAGTAGGAAATCAGGAAGGGGGCAAACACTTCACCACACCACTGTACTGCATTTCACTGCTTTTAATTCTGTGGCACACAATTAATTCCGGGGTTGCCAGATCCAGCAAGAAATTCCCAACCCTAACTCTTAACCAAGCATTTACATTAAGTAATTTAGCAGACGCCCTTATCCAGATCGACTTACAATTGATACAACCTTACAACCCAAGGAATTGTTGGTTAAGGCGTTTGCTCAAGGATCCAACATTGGCAGTCTGGCAGAGGTGCGTTTTGAACCCTGGACCTTCTGAGAAGGCTCGTGCACATGCCTAGCTTGCTGGGGTGAAATCCAGCTCTTATCTAATTCCTTAATCTGATTTCTAGATCGGAGCATGCTTTATACACGACCACTTGAATAATCAGATAACTCGGCTATGATCGGATTAACAAATGCATGTAAACGCACTCACTGATTCAGTATGGCAGCTGACAAGAGCTGAATCGTGCCAAAAGTGCAAACACAGCAAACTAAGCACAAACTAAGCAGATGGTCGGCCTGGTACGGCATGGCCTCAGACGACAAACATCACAACACAACTGAAACACCAGCCATAATGATCACCTGCAGTGCGCTTCGCAATGCAGAACCACTAGTGCTTTTCATGCACTGCGTAGTACACCCGCAGTCTGCTCTGATTACCCGAAATGAATCTGCTGAACAGGGATTTGCAAGTCCTGCTTTAAAGTCAATCTTTTGAAGGACAGCTTCCTGCAGGGGTATATGCCAAGGTCATGGAGACTTTCAGAGATCTGGCCGCCGCTGTACCAGCTGTTCCTTTTTTCCTCCCCGCCGCGCCGCGTGCTGAGACTAGCACAAGCCTTTGTCTGGGTGCTGATTGAGACTCGTCTCACA
>JAJAGP010003130.1:32822-83635 GCA_025084515.1 Ancistrus triradiatus
AGGGAGCACAGACAAACAAGGATAGTGATCACTTGGAGATGGAGGCGAAGGAACAAAGGATTGATCTCGTACAACTGAATATACGCACACTTCGGAAGCGCATGTATGCCATTAATATCTTTAATGGAGTGCGTAAGGATGACCAGAGTATGTGTGAAGCAAGCCCATATAGAAGCATTGCATCACAAATGCTTCAACCCTTAGTACTTCCTGACGGCTTTAACTGTAAGAAGCACAGCGGGAATAAAGGAGGTTAATGTGGGAGAAGTCCTGACGACACCACAGCAGTGCAGAACGCGTCTAGCTTTCAACTACGTCCAGTACGAGTCCGTGTGCAGTCTGACAAGTTCTTCTGAGAGTGCAGCTCTTATTCCCGAACTATTTGCGAACCTGTATTTACACCCTGACTTAGGGCTGGACAATTAATTGAACATTGATCACAACCGATATTCAGAACCATTAACCGACGTAATCTTGGCCATGTCGATTATTTAGATTTTTTTGTTGTTGTTGTTAATACTTAAAAAGAAAATTCTCTTAATACGTTCCCTACTGCGTGTTCTTGTTCTGTACACTTAAAAACATAACTACCACATGTGTAGTGACGTGACTCCGCCCCTGTCCAGTCGACGACATGGAAGCAACTTGGAGGAGCTTAAGCTTAATGCTATATCCATCGTTTGGACAGGTTTTGGCTTTAGAGAAGATGACAGTGAATGTATAGCACAAGCATTTACAAACGCTACACAATATGAAAAGGATTCAAGAAGATTGAAAGAAGTAATGGATGCCATTTCCTACTACATCATGAAGTATGATTTCAATTTTTTCAAAAAATTGCTTCGTAATCGAGTTTAAATATTCAGTTAATTGTGATATTCATTTGAGTTCATATCATATCGCCCAGCACTACCCCACAAAACACACATGTTCGGGTTGGCTTTTTGCTGATGTTTTGTCTGTTTAGATTTTAATTGCATTTTTGAATGTTTCTATTTTGTTTCATTTTTATTAAATTTTTATTTTAACTTTTATATCGTTCTACTGTTTTATTGCTCTTTTATGTATTTGTTTTTTACTTCTGCTTGTGTAAAGCACTTTGTAAAATGTTGTTTGAAGAAGTGCTATATAAATGAAGATTATTATTGTTATTATTATTATTATTATTATTACCCTGGCTACAACACAGGTCTTTCCAGTTTCAAAGCGGCAAAGAATAATTTAAAAAAAACACCTGAAATGGCAGGTGTCGGGAAATAGCATTGCAATAAACACAATTTTTTAATTTACATATACATTTACAGCATTTACGCCCTTATCCAGAGTGACTTACAATTGTTACAGTCTTACAATCCAAGCAATTGTGGGTTAAGGGTCTTGCTCAAGGACCCAACAGTGGCAGCTTGGCAGAGGTGGGATTTGAACCCTGGCCCTTCTGGTCCATAGTCCAGTACCTTAACCGCTAGGCTACCACAGTCACACAAGGATTATTTGCAACCCTAATAATAGGGGTGTAACCATACACTCTGCTCACGATTCGATTTTCTCATGATTATCAATTTAACTGTCGATAAAAGGCATTCCTTTTTTATTTCTGAAGTGTAAACAATGCAATACAATGCACATTTTCTTGTATGTTTTTAAACAAAAACTTTACCCCCCTGCAATTAAAAGAAATGACTAAAAACAAAGGTTTAAAATTGTAAATACACTGTTCCATTGTAGCTTCACCATATCTTAAATAACAGAATGAAAGCTTTCTTTCTTTTACTTTTTGACTAAAAACAGTTCCAATTAATGTGACCTTTACTTTTCTTGACACATAGTTACACCCCTATTTAAAAATATGCTAAAAACTCAAATGCATTTCAGTTTTGGAGGGTAAGATAGACAGAACATTCTTCTTCTTCTTCTTCTTCTTCTTCTTCTTTCAGCTTCTCCCTTTATCAGGGGTCACCACAGCGTTAAACATTTCCACCTCACCCTGTCCTCCACGTCCTCTACTCTCACCCCAACTCCCTGCATATCTTCATTTACCACAACCAAATAACTCCTCTTTGGTCTTCCTCTCCGTCTCTTGCCTGGCAGCTCCATCTCCAACATCCTCCTACCAATATATCCACTATCCCTCCTCTGCACATGTCCAAACCATCTCAGTCTTCCATGTTATCGATAGACAGATTGCCCCCCAACTCCTTATGCTCATTACTACTGATGTAACCTTCATATAACTCATCGTAGTAGGCCTTGGCTGGGCATTTGCTAACTCCCTCTTTGCCATGTGCCGCATTCTCATTGTACTCCGGGCTTATCTCTGTAGGCCTCTCCTGTCCCATTCGTATTCGCTGCCTTCTTTGAATAACCTGGAATAACCTCCTGCACTCCATCGTTCACCACATGTTTTTTTTCATCCTTTTGCCTGATACCAGAAGACAACACCCAGTACATTTATACCTGTCTGGCTAATTACTGTTGCTCGCTACTACCCAGTCATCTGGGAGGCATCTTCCTATCACACACCAAAACCCTTTCTAGCTCTTCTTGAACTCTCACAACCATCTATTTCCTTATCAACTTCCACCATTGGTACTCTCTCTGCACTTGTCCTTTCCTTCTTACCGCTAACACCAGAGCTCATTTGCACACACCCATACGATGCTGCCTAGCTACACTATCAACAGCAATACCTTACATATAACCCAATCTCGTTTAAGAAACCTCTATCTCATAAGGATGTAGTCTCTACTGTGTGCTCCTCCCTCCATCTTATGAAGTCAACCCATGCCATACTCAAGTTTTTTTGGAACTGTGTGTTAAACACAGCCATTCCTCCTTTTTGACAAAATCCACCACCATATGTCCTTCTAGGTTACCATCCCTTAACACCAAACCTGACCATCACTCCTTTTCATCGTCCTCATATTACCTTCACCACAATGACCTTGAAATCTGCACCAAATCACCGAGTCTCCTCCTCACTTGGGAATTTCTAAATCCACTTAATTAACTCCCCCCAGAATCTTCTTTTCTCCTTCTAATTCACAAGCCAACTTGTGGCGTGCATAGCCTACTAAAATACATTCACCATTTACATGCACTCCAATTATTCACCAGCTTCAGACATATTAGCCTAGCGGACACCCGTTTCACCTCCACGCATTCTGTTATATAGGGGGCCCCCCCTCCAGTCAGGGGACCACCACCACATCCATTGTCTCTTCCTATCCACACCTGGCTAGAAAGTTAGAATTAGTAGAAACAGTTTTATTTTTTAAAAACCCTTGCAAACAATGCATCGAGCCTTGTACCACTTCCCCACCACTTTGTTCTACTGCACACATAAACCTCGACCCCATCTACTCGGCATCATAGCAGCCAGCTCTCTACATTCCCGTCATCCGTCCCCTACCATGTTAGGGTTGATACACCTCAGTGCTATATTCTGGCAAATCCTGATTTCTCTCTGTCCTCCTCACACGCTACCCTCCTCTGTCTTGGAAAACAAGTAGTACATATATTCAGCTGGTACCCTGTTTTTGTACCCATAGTACCAGTGGCAGTCGTTGTTAAACCCGGGCCGCGGGAACCGATCCGTATGGTGAAATATGAACTCTACATAATTTATTTGGCCAATGTTTTACAACCGGATTATGCCCTTCCTGTGAAGCAAACCCCATCATCATTATCCGGGCTTGGGGACCTAGGGGGCAATAGAAAATACCCTGCCGAGCAATTTTGAGCAATTTCTTCAAGCGCGGTTTTGTGTGTGTGCTGTGTTGTATACTTTATATATATAATAATTATTATAACTATATAATTATATATATATTATATATATATATATATATATATATATATATAAAAACATTGGCTTGTACTCAGACTTGTCTGTGGCTACAGAGGCCCTACACAGTTGGCTTCAATGCACTGCGTTGTTGCACATTCCATAATCATCTCATACAACAGTAGCCCAGGGCTAAACATCCTGTTGCCAGTTCATCACCCATCCTGACAGGGAGTATCCCAGCACCTTTACTGTTTTAAAACCAACCCAGCCATCTGGCCTGGCCATAACAATTTAGCCTTTATAAAAATCACTCAGGTCTTTACAGTCATTCATTTCCTCCACACAGCATGTTGATGAAGAGAACCAACTGTTCACTTACCATAATATATCCCATTGCCTAACCTTGATGTAGTTTCTAATGAGATAATCTGCGTTATTTGTGGTGGCCATAATATGGCCCATCAGCATATATTATTCACATTTCCACACCTTTCCATTTCCAGTGTCAACAGCATTTCAACTAAACCATTATTCTTCATTATACTGAGTTTTCCTTTTTAAACGGAACACACATCCAATATTAAACTCCATTTTTACCAGGTAATGTTTGTGATCTTACACTATTTTATTTAGTGTTAAGAAGTTCTGACCATAACAGAATAGTAAGCATAATTAACCAAAGAGCTCCAATTAATTACTTACTTGTTTTGTATTGACACAAGCACAACTGCAATAACCTCCAAAATGGGACAATTAACTGTGACCCATTAACTAAGCACATTATTCACTGTTCAGTAGAAGTCCTTAAAATTCATGGAGTAGTTAAAAGGAATGCCAGACTTAAAATACACATTGACAGAAATAGCCGAGCGAACTGAAGATCCGAAATACTATTACCCAAATACCAACTATACCGTATGATGTATTTTATCATCATAACCCACTATCAGAACTACTAAAAAGCTAAAATGTATTGTTAACTGAAAACTTCATTTGCGTGCCTTTAAATTAAATAATAGTTACTAGGCAATAACCCAAGAATGAGTGGCAAGGTATGTGTGTGAGATAAGATAAAGTCCCATCTAATATGCAGGTAATCGGTTAGAGAGTCTCCAATGGCATTCTATAGTGCTGGAACACACTCCTAAACTCTAATAAGTCATTATGCATCTAAGGTCCTCATTGGAAAAAATATATATATACAGTACTGTGCAAAAAGCTTATGCCATCATTAGATCTATTGTTTTAGCAATGGTATAATGACCATGAATAAAATATGTCGAAGACTGGACCCAAATCTTTCAAACTTCTACTCGACACTCCATAATACTCTTTGCCACTAATCTCCATTTCAGTCTTTAGCATATCTTAGCCTTTTCACCCTATTCCCCTTCTGAAAAAGATTTTCTTGGCTGCTACCCATTGAAAAAAAGTCCATTCCTGATCAAGCTTCTTCAAACTGTAGAAGGGTCAACTTTGGCATCCCAATGAAATTGTCAGATGCTGCTATGGCTCAAGTGTAAATACTAAATAATCGTTATTTTTGCCTAGAAAAGCTTTTTTCCTGTTTTTAATACAGCATACAAATTGCCTGCATTTTCTGGTTGGATTCTAATAAAGAGACTGGGAAATAATTATATAAGGTCATTACTAAAACCATTGAATATATAATCTAATTGTGGCCTAAGACTTTTGCACAGTACTGTATGCTACATACATTTACTGAATGGCCACTTTATTAGAGACAACCATTCGTTTGGAAGTCTTTTGGCCTTCAGATCCACAGCTATTCGTCAGAAATGTTGACTCATGCGGACAAGATAGGTTCTCAGAGCTGGTGCAAATTAGATGGAGGTACTGACATGCTCTGAACAGCCTGTTCTATCTTGTACCAGAGAACAGATCTCGTAAGATCTGTTGTCTGTGACACACCATTACTCCACCAACACCAGCCTGGACAGTTGACACCTGACAGGAAGCGTTCATATTCCGACCCTCCCATCAGCACGGTGCAACAGAAATCAGGATTCATCTGACCAGGCCATGTTCACTGATCCAAATGTTGTGCTCTTTTGTCCACTGGAGTCTTGCCTTGCTATTTCCCTTTGACAGCAATGCCACTCGAAAGGATAAATCCACTGTTGTGCATTCAGACATGTTAGTTGGAGTACCAGCGTTGTAATTGGCTGTAATGTTTTGTCAAAATTGGGTTTTATTGTCATTTCAACTATATATACAGTGAATCGAAACAACATTCCTCCAGGACATACAGTGGGGCTAAAAAAGTATTTAGTCAGCCACTGATCACAGGTACACTTCAAGTATGAGAGACAAAATAAGAAAAAAAAAAATATCCAGGAAATCACACTAAGATTTTAAAGAATTTAATTGTAAATTATGGTGGAAAATAAAGTATTTGGTCAATAACAAAAGTTCAACTCAATACTTTGTAACATAACCTTTGTTGGCAATGACAGAGGTCAAACGTTTCCTGTATGTCTTCACCAGGTTTGCACACACTGTAGCTGGTATTTTGGCCCATTCCTCCATGCAGATTCTTCTCTAGAACAGTGATGTTTTGGGGCTGTCACTGGGCAACACGGACTTTCAACTCCCTCCACAATTTTTCTGTGGGGTTGAGGTCTGGAGATTGGCTAGGCCACTCCAGGACCTTTAAGTGCTTTTTACAGAGCCACTCCTTCAATGCCCAAGCAGTGTCTGGGATCATTGTCATGCTGGAAGACCCAGCCACGTTCCATCTTCAATGCTGTCACTGATGGAAGGAGGTTTTGGCTTAAATTCACACGACACATGGCCCCGTTCATTCTTCCCTTAACACAGATCAGTCGTCCTGCCCCTTTGCAGAAAAACAGCCCCAAAGCATGATGTTTCCACCCCTATGCTTCACAGTAGGTATGGTGTTCTTGGAATGCAACTCAGCATTCTTCTTCCTCCAAACACGACGAGTTGAGTTTTTACCAAGAAGTTCTATTTTGGTTCCATCTGACCAAATGATATTCTCCCAATCCTCTTCTGGATCATCCACATGCTCTCTGGCAAACTTCAGACGGGCCTGGACATGTACTGGCTTAAGCAGGGGGACATGCATGGCACTGCAGGATCCGAGTCCCTCTCGACGTAGTGTGTTACTGATGGTAGCTTTTGTTACTTTGGTCCCAGCTCTCTGCAGGTCATTCATCAGGTCCCTCCATGTAGTTCTGGGATATTTGCTCACCGTTCTCATGATCATTTGACCCCATTGACCCCACGGGATGAGATCTTGCGTGGGGCCCCAGATCGAGGGAGATTATCAGTGGTGTTGTATGTCTGCCATTTTCTTACAATTGCTCCCACAGTTGATTTATTCACATCAACCTGCTTGCCTATTGCAGATTCACTCTTCCCAGTCAATTGCAGGTCTACAATTTTCTTCCTGGTGTCCTTCGACAGCTCTTTGGTCTTGGCCATGGTTGAGTTTGGAGTCTGACTGTTTGAGGCTGTGGACAGGTGTCTTTTATACAGATAATGAGGTCAAACAGGTGCCATTAATACAGGTAATGAGAGGAGGACAGAAGATCTTCTTAAAGATGATGATACAGGTCTGTGAGAGCCAGAAATCTTGCTTGTTTGTGGGTGACCAAATACTTATTTTCCACCATGATTTAAAATTAAATTCTTCAAAAATCCTACATCGTGATTTCCTGGGTTTTTTTCTCATTTTTTTCTCTCATAGTTGAAGTGTAGCTATGATGAAAATTACAGACCTCTCTCATCTTTCTAAGTAGGAGAACTTGCACAATCAGTGGCTGACTAAATACTTTTTTGCCCCACTGTACATGCATACATACATACACAGACATCAACCGGGGAGTCCTGCTTTAAACAGAGTAGCCTTGCCCTTAAGAGATAGAAAGCCTCACACCCTGCAGAACCGGTCATGGACCTGGATGGTTCTGTCCTTTTGTGTGCATCAGCCGGACTGTATGTCAGTTCCTTGAAGTGCGAGGTGTTCCCCCACTAAAGGGAAATGTCTCTGTTCCTCAGGGCAGGAGTGTCTATTTCATGTCTGTGTGCGTAGGTACTGTCTGAATGTCGGTCGATGCCAATCTCGGGTTATTTCCTGCTCTGACTGCGTGTCTGATGACAGACACTTCGTCTGCTGCTTTGTCTGCTACCATCTGTCTCATGTCCCTGTTCTGCTTTGCCATGGGCTTTCACCTTCGTAGTGCCTCGGATATTTATTGGCTTGCAGTTCCACAGACCCAGGCTGCCTTACATTACAGAAGTTTGACTCATACAAGAAACTTGTACGAGTCAAGCCACGGCAACTGGATTCACGATTCAGTACACAGTGATTCAAGGATTCTGATTCAAAATGGCTCTTTCTGACAGAAGATTTCCGCTATTGTCATTGCATTTTTCTTTATTTTTACATCTGCAACAATGTATTCTTAGTGGAAATAAATCCCCATGGCTCCTAAATGGGAATCGAATGCTCCATAACACATGCTGCAGTTAGCATTAGCAGCTATGTTAAAGCCCGGAGTTCATCAATAGAGTAAGTGCTGCTTTCGCTTTCAATCCATTACTCACTGAATTACGTGAGATTTTTCAACACTATTATAAAATAAGCTTTGTGTTAACAATGGCCAACTGTAGGTTAATTTAACTATAACTTATTTATCATTATTCCTCTACTATACAGTACAGATCGCTCTACCAAACACTTAAAACTCTTCGGTTCATGATACATTTAACTTGTAATGGTTTTGTTGGAACATATCCCCATTGTAAATCAGGGAGCACGTGTACAATACAGCTCCATTAATGCATATAATGCCTTATACAGTGTGGATTTTCTGGGGGTCTGAAACGGATTAACTCAATTTACATTATTCCTTATGGGATAACTTTGCTCAGTGCAGTTTTCGGTTCTCCACGAGCCTTCTGGAACAAATGAATGACGAGAAGCGAGGTACCATTGTACTATTAATGATAAACTTCCCTGTGCTAATTAGATTTCTGTAAACAGGCCGCCAGAAATGCATTTAGTGGAAACAAAGAAAGCACAAGCAACTGAAAAATATTTAACACTTCTAATTATTTGCCTTGTCACGTTAGCCTTTATTTGGACTCAGTTCTGTGCCAAGTGTCATTGTGTGCAATAAGTACTGAATCAATGCCAGTTTGTCCCACACAGGTCCAGGCGAGACAAAATGAAATGTAACCTTGCACAGGCCATTGTTTTGACCCAGAGGAACTTACACAGACTCAGCAGCGCAGACAATGGTCTGAAAAAAGGGAAAAGCATTCCCATACTTAGAAACACACACACTTGTTCTTGGCAAGGCTCTCAGCTAGGAGGGTAAACGCAGACTAATTTGTGTTGATAAAAGAGACTCCAATCCTGCATTATTTACTCCTCGATAGGGAAATGGCCTGTTCTCTCTACCTCTTCTTCCCTAAAGCTGAACTGAATGGCACACTCGTGACAGAGCTCATGGCAGTACATCCCAACTGCTCCATCAACAGGATGACGTTGAATCTATAGTATTAATAGCCGATTAATAGGAATAACAACAATAAAACAAATGTTACATTAGCAAGTTTTGCCCACAGGAAAAAAGGGAAAGAGAGTATGGGGAAGCATATGGCAAGTCAAACCTCATTACCTGAATGTACCTCATTAAAATCTTACCCTTACATGTTGCCACTTTCTTGGGTACACCTTGCTAGTACCGGTTTGGACCACCTTTTGCCTTCTACATAGTATAGATTTAACAAGGTGCTGGAAACATTCCTCAGAGATTTTGGTCTATACAAACATAATAGCATCATGCAATTGCTGCTGTTGGCTGCGCATCCATGACGCAAATCTCTTACCCCCCCTCATCCCAAAGATGCTCTATTCGATTGAGATCTGGTGATGGTGGAGGCCATTTTGAGTGCAGTGAATTCATTATCATGTTCTCAACCAGTTTGGGATGATTTGAGCAATGTGACATGACACTTTATCATGCTGGAAGTCACCATCAGACATAAAGGGATGGACGTGGTCAGCAACAATCCTCAGGTAGGCTGTGGTGTCTGAACAATGATCAATTGGTATTTATGTGGCCAAAACACGCCAAGAAAATATGCCCCACACCATTGCACCACCAGCCAGAGCCGCTGATACATGGCAAGGTGGATCTATGGTTTCATGTTGTTTATGCCAAAACTAATCAGATCAGGCAATGTTTTTCCAATCTTCTATCGTCCAATTTTGGTGAGCCAGAGCAAATTGCAGCCTCAGTTGCTTGTTCATAGCTTACAGGAATGGCACCTGGTGTGGTCTCCTACCGCTGTAGCTGTGTTGTGCATTCAGAGATGCTTTTCTGCATAACTAAGAGGTAACGGGTGGTTTTTTCAGGTTCCTGCTACCTCGTCTATGAGCTCAAACCAGTCTGGCCATTCTCCTCTGACCACTGGCATCAATAAGGCATTTTTGCCCAAAGAAATGCCGCTCACTGGATATTTTCTCTTTTTTGGACCATTCTCTGTAAGACTTAAAGATGGCTGTGTGTGAAAATTACAGCAAATCAGCAGATTCTGAAATTCTCAGGACCATGCCATGTTCCAAGCCACTTAGGTCAACATTCTTCCTCGTTCTCACGATCAGTTTGAACTTCAGCGTAGCGGTTAAGGCACTGGATTACGGACAAGAAGGTTCAGGGTTAAAATCCCACCTCTGCCAAGCTACCACTGTTGGGTCCTTGAGCAAGGCCCTTAACCCACAATTTCTTGGATTGTAAGATTGTATAAGGTGCAAGTCGCTCTGGATAAGAGCTTCTGCTAAACTCTGTAAACGTAAATAAAACATCTGTATTTTTCACACGGTACAAAATCTTTGTTCAGTGTAAGTTTTACTATAACACTTGATTCTAGAGCAAATTTGAAGAATCATCCTCTGGTTGGTCTGTGTGTAATTCTTATGAGTGATAATCCCTTGGTTAAAAGATAGGACCTAAGGCCAAGGACAATCGATTCTTCCCCTCAAAACTGTATTTTAAAAGCAAAAAAAAAAAAAAAAAAAAAAATCCAATTTGCCCTCAGAGGTTTAGGAAATAATTTATTTTTGTGAACCGCTGGTGTTAAAGCCTGCACATGTCATTTTCTTGAGCCCAGAGAAAATATTTGGGTGTAATTTGGAGCATATATGCACAATTTCTGCTCTGCACACGCAAACACACACACAATGTCTTGGTAAACATAAATCCTGTGGATTTTTCATCGACATAGTCATTACTGCAGATTATTAATGCTATATCTACAACTATCCTAATCATGACCTTACACTCAGCAACCTAAAGCTAACCTCTGGATCGCTTGGTATCGGCTACCATATATTTTAACTAAAATGAATGGCAATCTATGCGGTTTGATTTTAAAATACAATAAGGAGTCGATCCAAAAGTACATACAGTGGGACAAAAAAGAATTTAGTCAGCCACTGATTGTGCCACTGATACTACTTAGAAAGATGAGAGAGGTCTGTAACTTTCATCATAGGTACACTTCAACTATGAGAGACAAAATGAGAAAAAAAAAAAATCACATTGTAGGATTTTTAAACAATTTAACTGTAAATCATGGTGGAAAATAAGTATTTGGTCACCCACAAACAAGCAATTTCTGGCTCTCACAGATCTGTAACTTCTTTAAGAAGCTCTTCTGTTCTCCACTCGTTACCTGTATTAATGGCAGCTGTTTGACCTCGTTATCTGTATAAAAGACACCTGTCCACAGCCTCAAACAGTCAGACTCCAAACTGAACCATGGCCAAGACCAAAGAGCTGTTGAAGGACACCAGGAAGAAAATTGTAGACCTACACCAGGCTGGGAAGAGTGAATCTACAATAGGCAAGCGGGTTGTTTCAATAAATCAACTGTGGGAGCAAAAATGATCATGAGAATGGTGTGCAAAATCCCAGAACTACAGGAGGGACCTGATGAATGACCTGCAGAGAGCTGGGACCAAAGTAACCAAGGCTACCATCATTAACACACTACGCCGAGAGGGACTTCCGATCCTGCGTGCCATGCGCATCCCCCTGCTTAAGCCAGTTACATGTCCAGGCCTGTCTGAAGTTTGCCAGAGAGCATATGGAATGATCCAGAAGAAGATAGGAGATTGGGAAGAATATCATGTGGTCCTGGCGAACAGGATGCAGAGTCACATCCCAAAACCCATACCTACTGTGAAGCGTGGGGGTGGAAATATCATGCTTTGGAGCCCTGTTTTTTCTGCAAACTGGAGGAAAGAAAACAGGATGCAGAGTTCACATCCCAAAAACACCATACCTACTTGTGAAGCGTGGGGGTGGGAAAAGATATCATGCTTTGGAAGGTGTTTTCTGCAAAGGGGACAGGACGGACTGATCCGTATGTTAAGGAAAGAATGAACAGGGGCCATGTATCGTGAGATTTTAAGCCAAAACCTCCTTCCATCAGTGAGAGCGTTGAAAATGGAACGTGGCTGGGTCTTCCAGCATGACAATGATCCCAAACACACCGCTCAGGCAGCAAAGGAGTGGCTCCGTAAAAAGCATTTCAAGGTCCTGGAGTGGCCCTAGCCAGTTCTCCAGACCTCAGCCCCATAGAAAATTTGGGGAGGGAGTTGAAAGTCCGTGTTGCCCCCAAACATCACTGCTTGCTAGAGGAGAGCTACATGGAGGAATGGCCAAAATACCAGCTACAGTGTGTGCCAGTCTGGTGAAGACTTACAGGAAACGTTTGACCTCTGTCATTGCCAACAAAGGTTATGTTACAAAGTATTGAGTTGAACCAAATTTATTGACCAAATACCATCTTCCTAAGTAGGAGAACCTGCACAATCAGTGGCTGACTAAATACTTTTTTGCCCCACTGTATATATGAGCACAGTCTTGCAGCTATCTGGTTGTCAGGGAACATGGACTTAAAAGGCTTAATTTTCACAAGACTTGTACAAAGAATTATTATTACAGTAAGAATTAGCCACCTTTAGAGCCCAGAGTATCTCTGCAATTAGAGCATTTTTTCTGGACACAGAACCTGAAATCGTCCCTTGTTTGGATGATGAGAGGCAAGTACTGCAGCTGGCAGTGGAAGTGACATTACTCATTAGCTCCTTTCGCATGGCTAGCTAGCACTGCCTCTCCCATGTTTGAAATGTCGAACGTTTTACTACACAGCCCACATTTCGCTCTTCTTTCTGCTGGGATTTCTCAAGCCGTGCCTTATACTGTCTGAATTAAACTTGAGCCAGACATTATTAAATTGACATTTTCCTGGCACTGCGCATATTTACAATTCGTCAAGCTGGAATTCAGACTGAAGTTCGACAATGCAACATGCCAGGACATAACGCCAAACGTATCTGAGCCGCCCAAACACTTCAGTTGTGTGGTTTAAAAACACTTCAGTGTTCAGACAACTCATTTACCTATTTGCAGTTGTATGAACCTAGTGTTTCATTTCACTGAGGAATATCGTTTTTAAATATGTCATTAATTTTCTCACGAACTGGAGATCCTCTACCCATCTTTGCTCCTCAAAGACTCCACCTTTCTGGATACTGCTTTTGTACCAAAAATCATGAGGAGATCACCTGTTGACATCCTCTGTTGGAAATCACATCATTATTTAGTTATTTCATCTCATTACTAGACCTAACTAGCCCTCATCCCAACTTGTTTGGAATGTGTTGCAGGCCTGAAATGCAGGAATGGATGTTTAGTAACAAATGAAGTGATGTTGACCAGAAAAACATGAAATATCTAGGGTTAATAGTCTCCGCAATAAACAGAAGTAAGAGTAAATGCAAGACACACTGCACTGTGTTTTTTTTTTTTTTTTTTTATATACCGTCCCAACTTTCTGATTTGGGGTTGTATTTTTCCAAAACCTCTCCAGGCCTGGAGATTGATATTTTCAAATTCAATTATTTCTTTTCCAGGTTTTCATGACTCTACTAACCCTGTAATGAGGACCAGCAAAATATCCCCACGAGATAATAGTCAGATCTTCCTATCCTTGTGTTAAAATTTGGTCCTCTCAGTAATATATACCCTTGGCTCGACACACACATGTACATATAAACAAACACACAGCCTCCACATTGGATTACTGAGGCTGAATGGAGCAAAGAGCCAAGCATGAGTCACTGTCAACATCCATACTGATTCTTCAATTAGAAAGCAAGGTACGGCTGATTGCACTTCTGTAGAGGGCTGCAGAGATTGGCCCTCAGGTTTCATATTGCCATAACGACAACGCAGTATAACATGCAAACATCTGACGCACTGCTGATGCTCCCTAATTAGTCCACATGCAGTATGTTGTCTAAAATGCAATCTAAAAACAAGAATACTTTTAGTGTCTAATACAGGTATGTACTGTGTTAATGTCCGAAACAGACACTGATCAGACCATTACCATTAGTCACAGTCTTTTAGGCTACTGTAATGTAAATATAACGGTAATATTTATGAGAAAAATGCTGGCAAATGATATGTAAATGCGTCAGAGACACTGCTAGCATCTACGCATCATCCCTACTGCCACCGCCTCCAAAAGCTTAAAACCGTTATACACATGACAAACCTTTAACTGCTGGAAACTCACAATAATTACAAAAAAGTTCAGTAATGTACTGTTATGACCCCGGCTAGTGGAAAGCCTTAAGATAATGATAATGATAATTATAATGATATGATAAACCTGATACTTTTGTTTGGCAGAAGCAAAAAAATGCATTTATAGTCAATATTACAAACAACATGGAAGATCAGCCAGTCAAAGAGAAGATGCTTTCAAAATAGAGGAACTTTTCCCATAGTTCTTAAAACACCGTGTTTGCATTGTACGACTGTAGTTCTTCGAAACACCGTGTATGTAGGGGAGGTTTTTAGCTCCTACTTCAGGGTGGGTTACTTTTTTCTCAGAGCACGGAACCCTGATTGAACGCAAGTATGAGGTCAATGGTTTAGACATAACAGTACAGCAACTGGTCCAGATGCAAATGCCTACTTACATACACTTGTAAATCAGTTAGCCATAATCAACAAACAAACCCATCCTCACACTTAAACAAAAATAAAAGAAAAAAATAATAAATAGAAATTGTACCAACAGTGAATTTTCAGTCCATACTGAGCCTACAGTGGTGCTTGAAAGTTTGTGAAACCCTTTAGAATTTTCTATATTTCTGCATAAATATGACCTAAAAACATCATAACATTTTTTAACACAAGTCCGAAAAGTAGATAAAGACACCCAGTTAAACAAACGAGACAAAAATTATACTTGGTCATTTTATTTATTGAAGAAAATGATCCAATATATATATTAGTGAGTGGCAAAAGTATGTGAACCTTTGCTTTTCAGTATCTGGTGTGACCCCCTCTGCATGCAATAAACTGCAACTAAACGTTTTCTGTAACTGTTGATCAGTTCCCTGCACACCGGCTTGGAGGGAATTTTAGCCCATTCCTCTGTACAGTGGAATCGTGTGGAATATCGTGTAATTTCTTTATATATTGCGATATAACATTTTTACCCATATCGCACCCTTTACAACCTACCGGTATTATAATTAATAAATTTTTTTTTAAAGACCTTGCCATTAAAATGAATTGACGTTGACATGAAATGACAAGTGTGTGTGTAATGCCAAACCTTATTTACTGGTGTTTGTGCTCATTTATTGAGAGTTGTGAGTGTTTGGTGTGATCCTGTGGCTGAATGAGCCCTTTCTTGTAGTGCGGTTTCCTTCATTCTTTGTGCACATCGGGTTTCCTGGTGACTCTTTGCCAGCACTGTTGTGTGCTTTTTTTTTTGTGTAGACATCCAGCCTTGGAAACTTGTGTGTCTAGGATTGGGTTTAAATTGCGGCTCGTGTCACATTTAGCCCTTGGTGCAGTGGCAGTACTAGTGGTTCTGTTTGCCTTTAGCTTTCTGTTTTGTTTACTTTTGTTTTGCACCCTTGGTTACTATTATGCTATTTTGGCTACTTTGGTCAATCTTTTTTCCCACAGTTGATCATCCTGATCCACAGATTTGGGCTGGCGCAGGTTTTTATACCAGATGCGCTTCCTGACGCAACCATCCCCATTTATCCGGGCATGGGCATGGGACCAGAACTAGGAGCACTCTGTGCACCCCCACTTGCTGGGTGTTTCAATAAACGCAGAAGCCGACACTCAAATTGCAAGCCTTACCTGGGATTTGGACCCAGGACCCTCCATACACTTGCCAGTTCTAAGCAGCTGGCTCTACCCACTGAGCCCACCAGAAGCTGCTTAGTTAGCGTTTGTCCATTGTTCCTTTTTTTTTGGCTGCTCTCATTAAGGGCCACCACAGTGGAACATCCTGAATCACATATTAGATTTGGCACAGGTTTGACACTGGGTGCCATTCTTGATGCAATCCACTCCTCCTGTCCAGGATTGGGTCCAATGCTGAGCTGCTGGATCTGCTTCCAGTTTACCTGCTGTACGGCATGAGATTCCTACTGAAAAACTAAGGCAGCTTCTGTGCTTTAAAGAAAAGAGTCGGAGCCGGCGGAAACAGCAGTTCATGAGGTTTCCTGGGTTCAAACCTTGGGCTGGGCTTCCAACCAATACACTCAGTTTTGGCTTTTTTTTTTTTTTTTTATCTTAACGTACTTGTCGTCTTATTCTATTTCTACTAAGGCATTTTAGGACATACATTGATATGTAAATGAAACTTCTTGTAAATGAAAGTCTTCTGAGCTACAAAAATATTTCCTATGCCTATCCCTGGTACAGATAATACTTTTCTAACATTACTTTGCCTGCACATGCAGTGGCGGTTCTGGTGGGGCCAGTGCCCCTCTGACAAACACGACCCCCTATGATCCTCCTAAATGAGGAGTGTTGTAAAAACCATAGAATACAGCTGATGCAACAGAAATTGAATATGAAACTGTGCAAAGTAGCTCTTTCAGTCCCAGTTAGTACTGCTTCTTGTGAGCAGAAGTTTTTCTAGACATGCACTAAAAAACCGGTTTGCACCATGGCCAGTGAGAGAGCAAAGCAATTTGAGTCAAGGGTTGCAAGGCCTTAAACCTGTATGAGTTTGCTGATCTGTTAGCAAGAAAGAATTTTTTGAAAAAACATATACAGCATTAGACTGTGAAACTGAAAAAGACTGAATAACATTGTTAAGCAGAGCAAAGGTCTTGAAAGGCCTTATGTGAAAGTGTCGGTCATCCTGTTCTTCTCAAATTTGGCACTGGCCATTAAAAAAAAACCCATATGGTCGACCATTAATAATGGATGTATGTTTTGGTAATTTATTGCCCTGTCTCCTTTTAAGATACAGAATATTATGGGCAAATATGTACACAAAATAGAAAATAAATAAAAAGCCAGTATTTCAGTGTTTCCCTTCCCCAAAAAAAAGGCTAAAACTTGGAAATCCCGATGAAGCTGCCAGATGCTTGCTGCTACTGCTCAAATATATGGGGGTGGTCACACTAAACACTGTAGCCTATAGAGGCTATTTTTGTATCTTATTTTTTATTTTCAGTTTTTAGTACTGCTTACAAATCTCCTGTATCTGGCTGGATTCTAAAAAGAGACTGAGAAATAATTATATATATGGTCATTATATACCATTATTCCAACAATCTAATCTAATGGTGGCCTAAGACTTTCGCCGCCCAATACTGTACATTGCCTGCATAGCATTCCAAATGCTGTCCAGTACACTCCATCCAAATGAATGAATGGAGTCCAACGATGCGTCAGGACACACTGTAAACCTTCTAAAGCAGATTAGTCCATTCTAGTTGCAGCCTCCCACTCCCATCTCAGCTCAGCAGCCAAACTGGAGCTCCAGCTGAGATGTAAAGGAAGATATGAAGCAAAAACCCTCAGCCAAATCATTAATAAAAGAAATGAAAATGTCAATCTGCTAACCTGTAGCGCAGCTTTTCAAAGCAAACGGGTTAACCTTTGCTGCCACGGGCAATCCCCTACTGAACCGCCGCCAAACGGCGTGCGAATTTAAGCAAGTTGTGTGTGCAGGGCTGCATCCAGTCAGACTTACCTTCAGTTGCAGTACAATCCCTTTGTTTGTAGCCAGTGCCAGTGCAGTCGCACACAACGTTGCTGTGCTGGGACGGAGAGCAGCGTCCTCCGTTGGCTGCAGGGATTCTCCTTGGCGCACAGATACTCCAAGATCGTTCTTGACACCTTGGCTGTCCAGTAGAGCAGGAGCGGCCTCGTCCAGCTTCAGGTTGGCCATCAGGCCCGCGGAAAGGCGGCTCGTACTTGACGGTGCTGGAAGTGAGGGCGGAGAGGCGCACGTCGGGAGGGATGCCTCCTACGAACAGGTCGCTGGCCACGACCATCTGCTTGCGCTTGGACTTGACCTCGGTCACCTTGGACTCGCCGTCCACGGTTAGGGTGGTGTGGCGATAGTTGCGTGCCAGCAGCACCCGGTGCCAGCGCTGGTCGCTGACCCGCGTCTCCATGTGCAGCGTGGCAGGCTCGCCACAATGCAAGGCGAAGCGCAGGAGCAGGCGGCTGTCTCTGATCAGCAGCTCCAGGAAGTCGCAGTTACCGCCGTCGTCCAGGTAGAGCAGCACGGCCTCGCTCACGTTAGTCTTCATGGCGAAGCTCAGCTCTCCCGTGGAGACCGCTTCCCAGCGCCCGTAGCGTGCCCACTGGCCTGGCAGGCCGTCAAACTCCAGCGCCGCCACCAACGACGACGCCCAGAGCAAAAGCAACGCCGATAGGCCCGGCCACCTCCCGTTACATCTCCACATCCTCGCCATCATCTTTCAAGCACGCGCTTAATCCCGCTTGTCTAATTTTCCACAGCAGATCAGAGATTTATTCCCAGCGCTTCGTATTAACGTTATCTGGCCTTTTCGGAAATGGAGCTGAGCAAATATCTTAAAGATGATAAAACTTCCTGAGCATTTAACAGTTTCTTTTCATTTGACTCTCCATTCTCATTCTTCTCTGAGTAATCCCACTGAGGGTGTCTCACAAGCTCGTTTGATAAAGACGTCCCCCGAAATCAGACGTGGACCAATTTTCCAGGATTCCACATGATCTTTAGCAACATCACCTGTTTATGTGAACAGAGGGATCACTTTTTAGGTTTTATTCTCTGCTGGTTTGTTTGCACTCGGTACTGTTGTAAACACATGATATCCATTTGGCTCTTCAGTTTCTTCCAAGGACAGTCTGCCAGCATGCCACAGATCAAAGAGACAGCCCAGCAGGGAAAGATGCCATTCCCACAATCCTCTGCTGCCCAGACCTGTGAAAAGCACAAGCAAACAGTGTGTTAAATCCTCACGAGTAACCAGAAATAACTCCTCAATGCGTCCTCTCTGAAGCTTTATTAAATAGACAGCAATTAGAGAGCAGAGCAATAGCAATAAGCTTTCACACAGATAAATGTTCATGGAGCACTACTGAAAATGCTTCTGTTTAGCAGTTTTCTTAGGTTTAATACAATGTTTTTCATTAAAAATCATATCAGCATACCATAATGAATTGCAAAAAATGCTTATTTTCTTTATTTAACATCACATCAAGTTCAATGGCTATTCACAACAGGAGTAAGGTTACATCAGTACTAGTCAGTCACATTCATACTGAGCCAATTTAGAATGGCCAATTAACCTAAACCATGTCATTAGGTTCCTTTGAGAGGAAACCAGAGTAAACCCAGACAGACACGCAAACTCCACACTGGCAGAATCCAAGGTCGGGATCGAACCAGGGATCTCCAGAGCTGAGAGAACGTGCTAACCGTGTGTACTGTGCCGTCCCGATTTTGAATCTTTGAAAAAAAATTAATTAGGAATTGATCAGTACAGTGGTACCTCAGTTCTCAACCTCGATGCATTTTGACAAGAAAAATTCGTCTTGGTTCACGTTGTTTGCCCGGTACTCGGTACTTGCTTAAACTTGTATCAAGCCGTGCGACTCGTTTCAGCAGAAACACGATTCGTGATTCACAAATCAGCACACAGTGAATCAGATTGACAATATCCCTTGCTTGATAAAGTTCTCCACTTTGTTTATCGTGTTTTTCTTTATTTACACTGAATTCTTAGTGTAAATAAGTCTCCATGGGTCCTAAAATGATTAGTTATGAAAGCCAAACAAAAGCAAAACAGGAACTGAATGCTTCAGAACACATTTAGTTTAGCAGCTATGCTAGCGGCCTGAGTTCACCAATACAGTAAGTGTTTTGCTTTTACTTTTCACTTTCAATCCATTACTCACTAAATTACATGAGATTTTTCTATATAATAAGCTTTATGTTAATTATTTTGGCCAACTATAGGTGTAACAGGCTCTGCTATGATACAACATAGACTATATTAAACACCTCGGTTCATGATACAACTTATGATGGATTTGTTGGAACATATCCCCATCATAAATCAGGGAGCACCTGTACAATACAACTCCATTAATGCATATAATGCCTTATAGTCTGGATTTTCTGGGGGTCTGGAACAGATTAATTTCATTTACATTATTCCTTATGGGAAAAGTTTCACCAGAACTCAGTTTCCGGTTCTCTACAAGCCTTCTGGAACGAATTAATGACAAGAACTGAGGTACCACTGTATTTCTGTATTTGTACGTTCCCCCTATTACTGTAATGACAGCATGCACTCGAGCCGGCACGGACTCCACAAGGGCAAAATCTGATGAGCCACATTATCCCAGCATGATCTCAGTGAGTTTACTGAATGCTTGGCTTTCTCTGTCTGCACCAATAACTGGTCAGTGGGGTTTAGGTCAGGTGACTGTGGAGGAAAATCCAGCAGCCTCAGAATATGGCCCCCACTGTAGAGCTTTGGAAAACATCAACTCCATTTCAGTATAATGATGAATTCCAACACAGACACACTTCATTCTTCATTCGATTAGGTGATCACCTGAACCAAATCTTATTTATTGAGTAAAAGTGCAAGACACAAAAAAGCTGTAATTGAAATATCGATTTCTGAACTTTTTCCAAGTTAAAACAAAATGGTACTGCTTTGTTAGAAAAATGAATATAAACTTTTTTTTTGTATTTTATTTGTATGATTTATCGAGTACACAACAAATATAAATTTGTGCTATTAATCTGAAAACACTGCATCTTCTATATTACTTTGACCAGTTGTCATTTACAGTGAATAAATGCTCAATTGCTGCAAATAAATATTTTATTTGTAGCTTGTCAGGGATTTCTAGAATAAAACAAAAATGCTACATTTCACTTGAATACATACAGCACCCTGCAAAAAGTAAAACCAGAGAAACAGATTTTTTTTTTCCAGAGCTGTATAGTAGCGGTATATTAAATGACATCGTTATTGTCCTCTGCAGATAAATGGATCTATATAAACAGAATGAATTAACACAAAAACACAGACAGTACCACAATACTAT
Organism: Ancistrus triradiatus; assembly: GCA_025084515.1. Taxonomy (NCBI): domain Eukaryota; kingdom Metazoa; phylum Chordata; class Actinopteri; order Siluriformes; family Loricariidae; genus Ancistrus; species Ancistrus triradiatus. The sequence continues at coordinate 54,075 of JAJAGP010003130.1, forward strand.
AAAGCATATAATGCTGTCCTGCAACAACACCCATAAGGCTTTGGGACACATCTTACAAAACAATGATTTAACCTCTCACCATGTGACACTGAGAAAAAGGGGTGCAGTGTCACTTCCTGGTGTAAATTACAGGGGCGTGGTTTAAATAAGGCTATGCCTACAGGCTAAAACTTGATAGTGACATTTCGGTAGCGACACAAAAACGTGGGACAGAACTTCTCTTTTTATAAAATTCAAGTTAAAAAAATAAATAAAATAAATGTCATGGTAAACCTAAATCTTTAAACTTCAATCTAAAGTAAATGTAAAAAAAAGTAACACTGAAACAATGCACGCGTACATTTTAGTCAGTTTATCCAGAGTGACTTTTCTGTGGTAGCCTAGCGGTTAAGGTACTGGACAATGGACCAGAAGGTCCAGGGTTCAAATCCCACCAGTGCCAAGCTGCCACTGTTGGGTCCTTGAGCAAGACCCTTAACCCACAATTGCTTGGATTGTAAGATTGTATCAATTGCAAGTCGCTCTGGATAAGGGCGTCTGCTAAATGCTGTAAATGTAAAATGTAAATCTAAAAATGTAAATTCATACAATGTAAGCAATTGTGGGTTAAGGGTCTTGCTCAGGGACCCAACAGTGGCAGTTTGGCAGAGGTGGGATTTGAACCCTGGACCTTCTGTTCCATAGTTCAATACCTTAACCACTAGGCTACCATAAGTATTTTCATTATTATTCAGTTCAAATTAGTGTTTCTGTCCTCCCAGTAGAAAGCACCCCATTATAAAAGACAATTTTACATATTTAGATCATTAGTATTTCAAGTAATGTCTTAGGTGTAATAGAGCACAATGTCTATTTTCCTTGTAAACACCTCTCAGCTAAATACTTATTGTTTTATAGTATTTCTGAACTGTGTGATCGCAGTTTGAACTAATTTGGTACATTTTTGACCTCCTGGTTAGTTCTGATTCATTCTTCTGATTATTTATTTAAATAGCATTCGTAAATCGATTGTTCTCCTCAGGGTTGCCAGTTTAACCATGACATAACCAGACATGAAAGGAGCTGTATAACGTATAACCTGCATAGTGTCCAACCCAAACCTGGACAAACTAATCCAAAAAAAACCCTGAAGAAACCCAAAAAAATGCTTCCAAGTGTGTCTAATAGCTTGAAGTAGATGACCTTTTAAAATTTAGGAACATTAATTCATTACTTCCTTGGTGTAAGTGCTGCTGGAGCGTTCACTTCAATTGCGCAGCCTTTGTCGGCTATCAGGGTTTATACGTTTATCTTTGATTGTAAAACAGCCTTGGGCAGAATAAAATCAATGGTTAATTCAGATAGCACGGCTCCCCTTGACAGAATCTCAGGAAATATTTACTAGCCAAAGTTTCCTGCCACAGTCTCTGGCCTCTCTACAGAGTCAGACCAATCCTTTTTAATAATGCCATTACAACAGCTCTGAATATTATATGGTACCAATACTGAACTGATACAGACCAAAATCAGTCTAAAACGTGCCTTAAGATTTTATGTATTCACTACATCATGGAGCCAGGTAGGACAGACTACTGTGCATGTGCACTGAGTGAATGCAGCATGCTTGTGCCACAAACCAAGTTAGCATTCTACCTAAAGCACATGACTCAAGGTAAAAATGAGTGAACAAACTGTGCCAGGAGACAAAATACCACCAGCAGACACCACCAACCTTGCAGTCTAAGCCATTGGAGGTGTTTTGGCTCTGAAAAGACGGATGTTGCTCAAAATATGGCAATCTGCAAACTGTCGGAAATCGATTGTTGTTTTAAATATTGCAAACCCCTTGCAGACCATTTTCCAAACCCATTGCAAACCCCTTGCAGAGGGTACCAGTCCAACACAGGGTCCTGTAATTGCCCAATCCCATTGTCAAGCTGCAAGACCAGCCTGGAGTTCAAATCCAGGTCTCAAAGAACTGCTGTTTACTGTGATCATCTCTATACCAGTCTGAGTGAAAAAGATTGGAAGAAAGTAGACTGTGTTAAACAACAAGACATCAGCATCTGGAGAAAATGTTCAGGGGACTAAATATTCGTATCACAAAGGCTCCATTCATCCATCAGTAGTCTTACACTAGATCAGTGGTCCCAACTTTTTTTTTTCCCCTTGTAGTCCATTAATTTTTAAGCAATTTTAAATACAGATTTTCCGATGAGTGTGTTATTTTAGCTTTCTTTAACATGTGCAAGTTGTATTTTGCCAAACTCAGAGCACCTCTGAACAGACAAAGCCTCGTACATCCCCAGTGATGTTGGGCAACCCTGTCTGGGGAAGGGAAGGCCACCCTGTTGGATGTTGAAGGCAAGAGAAAGCACTAAAGATGCATAGTGTGGTCTGTGACTTATATACCTGCTGGCCTATGGCCCTCCACTATCAATGAATGGAATGAAGTTCCACATGACAGGGAACTTCAAAAGACTGAGGACTTGGGCAGGAACAAGTTGAGGGGAAATGGTGTAATCCCCTGCCCCCTCAAGAACAATTAATTGTTTAGATGCTATGTACCACTAAATATATACAAGTTTCCAATTTACAATACGGTGCAAAAGCCTTAGGCCACCATTAAATTACATATATAATTGTTTACCCAATGTTATAATGACCATATATAATTATTTCAGTCTCTTTATTAGAACGCAACCGGAAAACAGGGAATTTGTATGCAGTATTAAACTAAAAAAAACCTGAAACAAAAGTACTTCTGTAGGTCATGGCGGCAAGTATTTAGTGACCTCCCCTTACACTTGAGCAATAGGAGCACCTGGCAGCTTCATTGGGACGCCAAGAAACCACTTTTTCAATAGGGTAACAGGGTGAAAAGGCTAAGATATGCTAAAGCTCACAAAGATTGGAATGAAGATCGATGGAAAAGAGCATTACGGTTCTCTCCTGCTCTTTTCATCTTAGACTTTTCTTTCTACTTTTTGCTCTTGTGATTCCCCTCTCTTTTCCCCCCTCGACATGCTGATTTTTTGCCTGCTACTTTTCCCTTTCATCTATCTCACCCTCTCGTATCCATCCTTCTTCCCTTTCTCTTTTCCATCCCTCGTTTTCCTTCGTTTCTCGTTGGGTCTTGTCTCCTTTTCTTCCTCCTCTCTTCCCCTCCCTCCTCGTCTCTCTCTTCTTTCCCCTTTTCTCTCTATTCCTCACACCTTGGTAACCTTGACTTCTCCTTCTTATCTCCTTTATTACCCCGTTGGAAAAGAGCATTTACGGATGTCTGTCACAAATCCAAGACGGAAATTTTGATTCCAATGTCAACAATGTGTTAGACAAGGGTCATTATACCATTGGTAAAACAGCAAATCCAATGGCAGCCTAAGACTTTTGCACAGTACTGTACATTACTAATCCTACAAAATATAGAATCTGATACAGTTTAAAAAGTAAAGAAAGATTCAGATTAGTCTACTGTCACTAATTTCCCATCAGCTCTGTGCTCATCGCAGTAAATGGCCAATTCTCATAGTTCATACAAAAGAATTTGTTGCTTAGTGAGTACAAAGAAGCATACTAATGAGAAACTACTAGCCAAAGGCCATTCTTCGTCCATTGTGTGGAAAGTGATTTGGATTTAGAAAAAGAGGATGTTGAATAAAAATAGAATAATTAGTCTCCAGTAATTTGCATAAGTTGTTACAATTCGAGGAACACACTAGCTTATTAGACCATTTATGTCAACACCACCAAGCCTTGTTTAAAGCTTGCAAGGCCAGAGTGGAAGGGCCTAGTCTGGATACATTTATCAGTTAAATACCGCACAGGCAAAAACAATAGCTGGACGCTATAACTATAAACCATTCTAGCCCTTATCCTCAGCCCTGATACTTACATGTATTACACCAAAAGATGAATAAACTTACTCGTATTTAAACTCTTCAGAAAAATCCCATAAACCTATCACAGCACACTTTATCTCCAGTACCATTCAGGCTTGGAGCAGATTTGGTGCTGGGACTGGGAACATTAAGTGAGTGGTAAAACATGGACATGTGATGAGAAAAGTATCTTTGTAGAACCCGATCATGGCTTCAGGGAGCTGATAAATAACTAGGACACTATGACCGAACACCCAGCATGGAAGGGAGGTGTAAAGCCTACGGAGCCATCTCTGGCCTCATCAGCTTCAACAAATAGAAGTGCCTGCAGGTTACAGGGAATGATACAGAGCTGGCACACACTCCACAACCAGGTAAAAATGTACTTAATCACAAAACACAGACTCATGATTTCTCAATGGCTTCTAATCCAATTACTGTTATTACGAGCAATACTTCTCGAAAGATCTTGAAAGTGATAACAGCAGTTTAACGTCTGCCAAATAGGGTGTAATTTCCACTGAGGGCACTTTCCCTAAAAAAACAAAACGACAAAAAAATACAAATATGAACTGAACCCTAGAAAATGAAATACAAATCAAAAGCAGAGCTATGCCGCATCTACAGAAAGTAACCCCGGAGGAAAGGTCTGCATTTTGTGCATGATTCAAAGGATTAGTGACTATAAATGGCTTCCGCGTGCCATTTCAGGAGCACAGAACGTTCATCATAGCAACTCTGCACAAAGAACCGGAGGGGGGGGGGGGATAAGATGAGACATTTCCAGAATAAATGGAATGAAAAGTAGTTCAATTTAGATCAAATTGGCTCCTGTGACAGTCAGTCCTTTGCCAATTCAAATATATCATCCATGTAATTTCTTTTTCAACACTGAAGATGGGCACTGACTTTCGTTTTCTCAGACACGTCAAGCATCGGCGTAAAGGCTGCCAAAAGTCATCTTCTTTAAACGCAGAAGCACACAAAACGTCACGCAAGACAAGAGTGATGCTCGGCATTTCCTTCGTCCGTCCCTTATAGAGCACAAACCGACTACCTCCTGCTTTTACAGGATGTACATCTCATCCCTAATTGAAGAGATATGACCTTCTTTAACATAATGTACCCTTTAATGACATCCATGTAAGGATTTCAAATCGAGCCAAATTCCATCCTCTCCCTCTCTCCCTCTCCCTCTGCAGTCTTTGTCATTAAGGTCATCATCTGCCCTTGAGCGTGATGCATCACTTCATTATGGCACATAATGATGAGAAGCCAGACCTTACAAACCATTCTGCCGTTACTGGGGAGTCACAGAGGCGCAAGAATCCTTATTGCACCATGGTCAGGCTTCTATCAATTAAGGCTCCTATATTTTTCACACAATGCCCATATCAGAGCATTGAGTATCAGATAGTATGAGTACAGATAGTTCACTGAAAAGGTGTTTTTGCAACAATAAGAATCAATTATTTCCAGGTGCCTATGGAAGGGGAAAAGACAGAGACCAGTAACACCAAAACTGACGACCAATGGACGAGATCACTTAAGATGCATCCAGCATGCTAGCACCACAAATAAAGATAGAAATCAGTGAACAACCTGCACCAGTAGACACAAAACAGACACCACCAGCCTCACAGTCTACATGGTTAAAGTTAATTGGCTCAATCACACACATGGAGGTGGTTTGGTTTTGCTTTTTACTAATTTCCCCATCTGCAAGCTAACCACAGTGCAGAATATATAGATTATGACAAACTGTCTGCTGTCTACGATGGGCTTAAACCAGCTAAGCTACCAGCACAAAAACACACTCGGCAAACCTTAGCAGAATCATCCTGCATAAAAAGTGCCTTATGACAAGAAAAGCAACAAATGGCATAAATGCTGTCACCATCACAAAAGACACACAAGGCATTGAGAGATGGGTTCAAACAACTTTTAAAACCTTGAGACAAAAGATGCACACTGTCAAAATTGTCCTTTTCGTCAAAATCCCAGAAAATAATGAGAGATCATTTTTGTCAATGTCCCACACCCCTATGCGTGTTGACGAAAAGATGCAATCTCTCTAAAAATTGCAGAGGGAATTGGGCAGACCAAATTCGGGACAAAAAAGGGGGGGAATGACCTTGTATCCAGAACCAGGTTCTCCTCTGAAAGCGTTTTAATTAGTGATGGACACTCTTTCAGTTACAGTCTGATTCCAGTGCACAACTGCCAATCCTGATACAGATTTTGATACAGGAGGTTTAATACTTTAATATCATGATCATTTGTTGGTACTGTGTTTAATGTTACAACCGGCTGTCTTGCTTTGAGGTTTCCAGATTTTACACACAAATCACATTTTAGTTAAACCAATTCTATTTGCTCACTCAGTTGCAGACTGAAGTTGCCACATGTTCAGGTAAGATGTAGGAAGGAATATGGATCGATAAGTGGATCGGCCCTGTTCTGATATCTGATGACTGAACGACGGCAATATCAGACCCGATACATCACCGGACCCATCTCTAGCTGTAATCAAAAATCAGCATGAATGGCTCCACACACACAAACTTCCACTGAATATTTGCTTGCGTAAGAATCTGTGGTGACAGGCTATTTTTACCGAGGAGCAGGGCTTCCTGTGACACACTGCCATATTGACACACACATGCTTTCCCATTTATAGTTCATCTATAGTGACGTCCCTGGTATTATCCGATAGCGACTTTCTGACTGAATAAACGCTCTGAACGCTTCCGCTGCTACATTATGCAAAACATCACAGACATGATGGTGCTTTAATGATCTGTATCATGCAGTCGTCAACACGTGCATTCGCTGCCTAAAAGACAGAACTTGATCGTAAATTAGACATTCTCTATAAACACGCTGACACACTGGGATGGGTTGGACCGAAAAGCCGAGTGACTTTTAAAATGGCAATGTCACAGAATGCCACTTTTTAAACAAGCAATTACATTACTCTCCAGCCAGAGGTCAATTCTAAGTGGTGTTACTGTGTAGTGGAAATGTCTAGAAGCAACAACAGCTCAACCATGAAGCAGTAAATCATAGTCTCTCAGAACAGGACGGCTAAATTAACATCAGCATGGGCCCCAGTGTTCTTTAAAGGGTTGTCAAAATTAACACGTCCTTAAGAGCGATTATAGACTTTTTTTATGCTACTCATGACATTTTCATTAGTTCACTTTGTGAGGCACTAATAGTTACGGGCTGTGTCTGAAACAGTCCGCTAATCACTATTCCCTAGATCCTATATACATTACATTAGGGCTGTGGTTGAAAAAAAAAAATGCAATAATTATTTTCGCAATATACATGAACAACATTCAGCTCAATTTTTTTTTGAAGGAAGAAAAATTTTAAACGGGGTGTAAACTACAATCTCCACTCCAGTAGATGTCGCAGTACAGTGTTTGTCCGCTGAACTATCAGTGATGTGATGTATTATGATGGCTCAGATGGTTTCATATTTTCAGTGAACTATGTGGAATATCGCAATAAGGGCCCACGGTTGCAAAATTACAACATCACTTTTAGCTGTACCAAAAACAAACCTGCAAATGATTTTTTCTTGTAAGATCATATTTACATAATCATTAGCTCTTATTGTTTAGCCTTGCAATGCTATTGGATGGTAAATGTTAAAACTCTGTCTTACACGCATCTAATTCACAACTGAATGACAGAAAACTACTACAAGCAAACCCTTGGGATAGCTGCTGACAAAAGAAAATCGCAGTCTTGAAAAACAAAAACTTGGATTGCGAAGGATCTGGCAACTAATTCGCATTGACTCAACGCTGTTTGTAGCTGTAAGCAGTTTATTACTTTTAAAGTGTTTTAATTCTCGATTGCATTTGTTTCGTATATACGGTACTTTTTAGAAGATCATCATTTCCTTCTATTACCGGCAGATTACATTTTTCACCGCTAATCGTTATTTAGTAACTTTATAGGTATACCGCCATTTCTTTGCAGTAATTAGCCATTAGCTAATTACCAGAGTCGTGTCTTTTTGGCTTCATCTTTTGCTGTAGTGTGTATTTTTATAACTTTTTACAGCCTTTTCCAACCTTCTTTTTTGTGAGACTTAGTTTTTTGGAACGTTTTGTATTAACTTTCCATCAGCTGCAGCTTACCATCAGCTAAACCATATCTTCAATCGGCACCCGACAACACCACTCAAAGTACCTTTAATTTATTATTTAATTAATTGTATTAACATGGCTTCTGCTGCGCTTGTTCCCTGTGCCGAGTGTGGCATGTTCAGCTATTCTTCCTCCGTCATTAGTTTAAATTTAATTTGTGATCGGTGTATGCTTGTCGCTAGTCTGATGGAGAAGATTGTAGTTTTAGAAAGGCGCATCCAGAAAAAGGCCAGCTCAGCTTCTAACTTAGCAGATCTGGATGCCACAGGTGTAGTTAGTGCCCCCGCAGCATGTCAAGTGGGTGATGGTTCGGCAATGTAGTCGTAAGGCTTGCCCACCAGAGCACCAGTCTTTACCTGTTTACGTGTCCAACAGGTTTACCCTCCTCGGTGATGCACCCACTGAGCAGCCTGATGAAAGAGACTACTTTACGACACATGAGACTAGCTACCCCATTAGGGTCCCCAGCAGCTAGAGTTGAGCTAGAGACATGTATCCCAGGAGCCAGAGTGCCGGACACTGTAACGAGCCTTAGTGAGCTCGAGAGCCGCAGATTCTCTAGGATAGTCGTTTTTGTAGGGGCTAATGGTATACGCCTTCGCCAGTCAGAACTTACTAAGGCTAATTTTATAGAGGTGGTTATAGTTGCAAAGGCGATGTCCGATGCAGTAGTGTGCTCTGGCCCCATCCCAATGCGGCGAGGTGACCAAGCCTATGACCAAGGTTATGATCGCTGAACTGCTGGCTGTCCAAGTGGTGCTCTGAAAACAACATGGGCTTTATAGACAATTGGACAACCTTTGAGAGTAAGCCTGGCCTTTTAGGATGGGACCGTGTCCATCCCACTCGGGAGGGTGCTGCTCTCATCTCCAGTAACATTGCCCACAGTCTCATGGCCCCGATTGGTTTGGGGTAGAATATCCAGAGCAGGGGTCAGGCAGCAGACAGCCAGGCTTAAACTCTCTGCTGGTAGCCATGCACCGTCACCCAGAACCCACATTATTGAAACTGTTAGCCATATCTGTACTAAACATAAAAGCACTCAAAAAGTCTTTTTTAATAATCTCATTACTATAAACACAGATAGCTCCCATAGAAATAACCCTAGACTAAAGCTAGGATTACTTAACATTAGATCACTTACAAACAAAGCAGAGATTCTAAATGAAATCATCACAGATAAACGCTTACATGCTCTCTGTCTCACTGAAACTTGGATTAGGCCAGATGAATATTTAGCCTTAAATGAAGCCTCACCACCTGGATACAGTCATGTTCATTGGTCATCCTAATGGTCAGGGGTTGGAGGGGGCGTAGCCACAATTTTTGACAAAGAGCTAGGTGTTGCAACTAAATCCCATTACAAGGCTAATTCGTTTGAAATACTGATTCTTAATGTGACTGATCCATCGTTATGGAAGTCAAAACCACACTTTTCAGCTTATCACTATTTACCGCCTTCCAGATCCTTTTTTCAGGAACTTGCTGTCTTTCCTGCTTAGTACTTTCAACAGATAAGGCTTTAATTGTAGGTGATTTTAATATTCACTTTGACAATGAGCAGGATCCACTTAAAATTGCTTTTGAGTCCATTTTAGAATCCTTGAGTATCACTCAATGTGATGCGACCAACCCACCGCTGTAATCATACTTTAAATCTAATATTAACATTTGGTGTTAATATAGATAACCTTGATGTTTTCCCACAAAGTGATTTGATTTTTTTTTTAATCATTATTTTTTAGTATTTGAGCTATCTGTAATAAATAAAATCATTCTGCCTTGTCATCACACCAAACGGACTATTATATCTGCTACTCCAGCTGCGTTTATTAAAAACCTACCAGACTTAAAATTTAATACACCTATGGAGCCCAACCATCTTGAGTGTGTAAATGACCAATTAAAAACTGTGTTTCGCTCAATTCTGAATATGATTGCTCCTGCTAGGGTCAAATGCATTAGGGAAAAAAGGCTAGCACCATGGTATAATGACCACACCCGTGCCTTAAAGCCAAGAACGCGGCGCCTAGAGTGCAAGTGACGACATAGTAAATTGGAGGTATTTAAGATTGCCCCGGAGGGATAGCATGGCAGAGTATAAGCATGCCCTCACTAAAGCTAAAACTACATATTTTTCCTCAATCATAGAGAAAAATAAGAATAATCCTAGATTTCTCTTTAATACAGTCTCTAAATTAACAGAAAACCCTACAGAAAGTGATTCTCATGTTCTGTGTAATTTGAACAGTAATGAATTCATGACTTTTGATAAGATATAAAACAATAGCCATAAAACTTCACAAAACTATTCAGCAACCTTCCAGATGCAGCACTAGTGAAGACATCTGTTTAATTATCTGTAAATCAAGACTAGAATCTTTTACCCCAATTACTAATACTGAACTATCCGCACTGATCACCTCATCCAAGTCATCAACATGTTTATTTGATCCAATTCCTACACGTTTACTCAAAGAAGTAATACCTAATATTATAGAGCCACTGTTAGTAATTTTAAATTCATCCCTTACCTTTGGTTATGTGCCCAAACCCTTGATGTTTGCCGCTATTAAACAACTGATTAAAAAAGTTAAATCTTGACCTTGTGTGATATCTAATTAGAAACCAATTTCAAATCTACCGTTTCTCTCCAAAATCTTAGAAAAAGCAGCTCTGTAGTTACCTCCAAATGAATGGTATTTATGAATCATTTCAGTCTGGCTTCAGGCCCCATCATTAATGTCCTCAGATAATGGATGCGTTTCTTTTCTTGTTCTGTTAGATTTAAGTGCAGCATTTGACACTGTAGATCATGATGTTTTACTGTACAGACTAGAAAATACTGTAGGTATTAAGGAATTGGCACTTTCTTGGTTTAAATCCTACTTGACCGACCAGTTTGTTCATATAAATAATCTACGCTCTAAGCTCTCAAAAGTGAAGTATGGTGTGCCTCAGGGTTCAGTGCTTGGCTTGCTTTTATTCGCTCTGTACATGCTGCCACTAGGCTCAATTATACAAAACATAGCATTAGTTTCCACTGCTATGCAGATGATACACAGCTGTACATATCAGCCAAACCTAATGACAGCCTTACAAGGAAATAAAAGATTGGATGTAATTTATTTTCTCTTACTTATCTCAGATAAAACTGAGGTTTTATTAGTTGGACCCAAGCTGTGAGGAACAGATTGGCTACATCTATACTAAATCTAGATGGCTGTCCAGTATTGCACAGAGGATCTGTAAAAAAACGTGGGTGTCTTTTTTTATTCATATCTCTCCTTGGATGCACACATTAGCAACATCACTTGAATTGCTTTCCTTCAATTACGTAACATCGCTAAACTTAGAAATATCCTCTCTTTTAATGATGCAGAGAAACTGGTTCATGCGTTTATAACCTCAAGCTTGGATTATTGTAACGCTTTACTTACTGGATGCTCTAGTAAATCTATAAATAAACTTCAATTGGGTCGCTTGGGCCAGAGTCTGGAGGCATATCTGGCTGGGCTGGGTTTTGGTCCTCGTGATCTCGACTTGGGCATCCTTGCTTTAGACTAAGGGCAGAGCTGGGGGTTCATAGTCAAAGAGTCTTATGGTGATCAGAGACGTTGGGTTGTTGTCTTCTGCCTCCCATGGGGTTGCTGATGTCTCATGTCATTCCTCTTGGCTGTGTTACCTTCCGGTTCTCCTCTTTCTAGCTATGCTGCTATAGCTAATGCTGCCAGGGGCTCATGCTACACATGGCATCAGTGACTGTTAATAGTCAATGTGTTCTTAATCAATAACTAGCTGTGTTCATGTACCAGTTCCAGCCCCACACATGATGTTCATCCGCTTCAGCTTCACTCAAGCGGTTTCCATCATCAGCTCCAGCCCCACCATACCCAGACCACACCAGAGGGCAGTAACTCTCTCCCTCCTCCGGTTGGATGGGGACGAAGTGCCACCAAGGACTTTCCTGCTTATACTCAAGATCCTAGGGTGACTGTGTATCGAACTACTTAATGCCGATGTGCATATTTTACATTTTATTTGAACTATCACTCCAAGACCAATTAGTTTAGATAAATTAGCTTCATTCTTAGATTTACCATCCACGCTGCCCAAGGAGGTTGGGTCCCTTTTTGAGTCTTGGACCTCCCAAAGTTTCTTCCTCATAACACTTAGGACGTAGATATTAGAAGATAACCTAAAATTATAAAGTTGCTTTGAGACAATGCTCCATTGTAAAAAGCGCTATATCAATAAATCAGACTTGACTTGGATTATGACTAATGAACGATTTTGTATGGTTTTGTTTGTGTTTTTTTTTTTTTGCTTTGTTTTTTCAGTTTAATGCCATAGTTCACTGGCAAGGTTTATACAGGAAAAATGGCTTAACTATTAAAACTGGGATTTTTTTCTGATGTGCATATCATTTGGTATAAACTGCTCAGTGTTTGAGTTCTCCATGTCACTTCCAGGTAGCTGACTGGACAGGGTGGACTGGAGATGTTTTTAAGGGGACAGAACATGAACCCAGCAAGTTTTTTTTTTTTTTTTTAAGAAATAATTGACATGGGCAAGATTAATTTTAGATTTATTCCCCAGCCCTATTTGTTACTATGTTAAAGTCTGGTCTACATCCATGTTGGTCAACTTCCTGTTTCACAGAACGTAATGTGGAAGCCAAACGGCGCATATCTGCATTTAGCAGTTTTCGTTGCTTGTCTCATAAAAAACATTCCCCACTATAGTAGAGAAGCCAGAACTGCTTTACTACTGCAGCGGAGAAGCAGAGCTCAGGTTCAGCACGGGGAGGATCTGAGGCTTAGGTAATACTTAATCCTCTACAGCAGGAACGTAAAAATAGAAGCTCCAGAAGGTACACTTGGCTCCTTTTATCAACTTCATATTTAACGATCAGACTTGGATTAGTCAATTTACTTCCAATTAACATTCATGGTGTTGCTTGTCATGCTTTTCTCTCTCTCTCTCTGCTCTGTTTAATGGGAAGAATCACATTTGCACGATGAAAAAAAAAACAAAAACCAAACAGTTCCCAAGCCACCCACGCAGCACGAAACGGCAGTTCGAGAGAAATGAGTCTCCTCAAAGCTCTTCCTGAAGATCCTCAACCTGTGTACAACAGATGGTTAGCAGTTCTGGCTTTAATACATAGCTTTGCAATGTTCAGCCTTAAATCCCTGTATGTAAACATAATAAATGAAAGAGAGATGATGGTAGTATACATATGTAGGGGTGCGGCACAAATCTGTAACAATGTCTGGCTGACTCACCACTCTGATGGTGGCAGTGAATTATTTATTTATTCATTCTTATCATTATTACTTTTAAATTGGATTTTAAAAACACTGCATGTGGTGACATTAAAATGTCTTTTTTTTTGGCGGCAGCGTGAATGGATTAAATTGATTTTCTGACATCTAGCATCCTGATTGTAACATGATCCAAAACATTAAAAATGCTTCCTCAGATAGTGGGTACTCGTATACATTTTATTTTATTTTGCCAAGACACCTAGTTCTAGACTTTGGCAAATCTAATCAGTCAATCACATGGCAACAACTCAGTGCATTTAGGTTATGTAGACATGGTCAAGAAGACCTGCTTAAGTTCAAAACCAAAGCATCAGAATGGGGAAGAAAGGTGATTTGAGTGACTTAGAGAGGTGATTAGAGCAGTGTTTCTCATGCTCTGCATGTTTTAGTGTTTTCCTGCTCCCATCACACCTGATCCAACTAGCCAGCTCATTAACAAGCCTGTTACTGAGTTAAAGTGGGTGTTTATAAACAGGAGAAGCGCTAAATTGTACAGAGCGGTGGGGCGCCAGGACCAGGATTGAGAAACACTTTGAACTTGGATTGAGCAGGATTGAGAGTGACTTTGAACATGGCCTGGTTGTTGGTGCTAGATGGGTTGGTTTGAGTATTTCAGAAACTGCTGATCTACTGGGATTTTCATTCACAGCCATTTCTAGAGTTATTAGATAATAGTCCACAAAAAATATCCAGTGAGCTGAAGTTCTCTACGCAAAAAGGTCTTATTGATGCCAGAGAAGAATGGCCAGACTTGTTTGAGCTGATAGAAAGGCAGCAGTAACTCAAATAACCACTCGTTACAACCAAGGTATGCAGAAGAGCATTTCTGAAGGCACAGCACATCAAACCTTGAAACTGATGGGCTACAGCACCAGAAGACCACACTGCCACTAGTTAGCTAAGAACAGGTGACTGAGGCTACAGTTCTCAAAGACTCACCAAAATTAGACAATCAAAGATTGGAAAAAAGTGATGAGTCTATTTCTGTTGCGACATTTGGATGGTAGGGTCAGAATTTGGCTTAAACATGAAGGTCAGATCCATCCTGCCTTGTATTAACAATTTAGGCTGCTGGTGATGTAGGGGATATTTTCTTGGCACATTTGACACCTTAATACCAACTGAGCATCATTGACATGCCATAAACACCTTTAAGACCACAGTGTACCATCTTCTGATGGTGACTTCCAGCAATATAACGCACCATGTCACAAAGCTTAGATCAACCCAAACTGGTTTCTTGAACATGATAAGGAGTTCACTGTACTCAAATGACCTCCACAGCCACCAGATCTCAATCCAATAGAGCACCTTTGGGATGTGGCCAAATCTGCAGCAACTATAATGAGATCATGTCAATAGGGAGCAAAATAGTTGAATTGTTTTCAGCACCTTGTGGAATCTATCCCATGAAGAACAATATTTTAAAGAACAAGCCTGTTCACAAACACTTGTGGTCCCATGGGGGTCCTGACCATTACAGAACAACTAAAGATGCAAACAAATAATGGAGAGAAACATTGATTAAAGTCTGTAATTGTAGAATTACAGAGTGCATCTATATGGTAAGTGAAACGATAAATTGGACAATGAGTGTAGAAAGAAGGAGGTGTACCTAATAAAGTAGCTGGTTAGAGTAAAATGCTGTATAAAGGCACTATATAATTTAAATGCATTATTATTATGAGTACAACATATACTAAGCTTCTCACAAACTTTCTGTTGAACACACTTTTCTATATTAAGGCCTTTTCACACCGTGTCCGATTTATAATGATGAAAAAAAAGCACATCAAGTTTTGAAAAAGAACATGTATATCAATGCCGTCCTTCACACCAGGTCTGAAACTGACGGACTGTGGCGCTGTGTAAAAATTTTAATCTGACCCTGTTCTAATTTGTGTTGTTCGGATGTGTTAAAATCAGGCTGACCAATCAGAGCTCCGTTGTCAGGCAGAACAGCTCATCCTGCTAGCAGCAGAGCATGCATGCTGACTATAAAAAATGGATATTAAAGAAAAGATCTGATGGAATATAACTGAAAGCCTCATGAATGATGGTGATAAACCTCACAGTGACTGTATGGAACCATTTCCTTGTTTATCTAAGTGCATTCTAATCTGTTGAAGCCCACAAAAACACAAACTACAGCTTCCTGCACTAATCTTCACTCGTGTCTTTGCTTTTTAGTTTAAAGTTGACGATGCGGAAAAGACACTGCGAAATCTCCGTGACATGTTAAGAGAAGGGAAAATAAAGGAAGCAAAAAGGGGACCGGGAGTTTGAATGTTTAGACAAAAAAAAAACTGCACTTGGTGTGAAGGTCCCACTCCGTTAAAAATCGCACGTGTTTTTTCCTCGGGTACAAATCAGACTCCGTGTGAAAAAGCCTTTACACTTATTTTTCACTTGTAATAGCACCTAAATCAGAGGCAAGAGATTCTGTTTCTTCAATGTAACATAAAGGCACCCAGTTATGGTTTAGAAATATTCTGCTGCTGTTATGTGTGTTACACCGTGGTTAGATTGCCGCAAAGTTGTTGCCTGGTAGTGATTAATGCAGTGCTGTCATGCAAGCTTTAACACCCTGCCCTGGCTGAAATGGCTGCTGTCCATTTAGCACCGTGAGCGAGGCCAGAACCTTGGACGGCTCCAGCACCGTTCCCCTCTACTCATCCACCTCTGGACGTGAGATCAGTGGCGCGACACGAGATGCAGCTAAAATCCCATTTAACCATAAAGAGGTCAGCGAGAGCATGCTAAAGCACAGCCTCCTGGGTAATTTGACTACCCAATGTGATTATGAAAGAGTTCAGAGAGTGGAGAGCAAACTGTTCGCTGGCAATCCGACCCAGACTAGACCTTCATTCACCCCCTTTTAATTCCCACCTGCCCCTCTCGCCATTGGCTCAGATCAACTTTGCTGAATACTTCAAAATATAAATGACTCAAAGTCCCACTGCCTGCATGCACACAGATGGAAAATAATTAGCATTCTTGTTATATTATATAACTTAAAAACCATAGTCTGTAGTTAATAATCACAAATGGTGTTATGTTCTAATGAATTACAGACTGGTTTAAGTAAACTGGTTAGAAATTGAACTCCTAATTTTAGACCTCAGTACCAAGTCAAGCAGTAAGCATATTTTTTAAACTGTGGCTGGCCTTAATTACTGTAATGAAAAATAAGCAGGTGAGTCAACATACTCTGGTGGGTGGGTGGGTGGTATGAAGGCTGTATGGAAAGAGACTTTACCAGACAGACAGGCAGAAAGATGGATTATTACAGTTATTGTTATTAGTTTTGTTTAGTTGCATCAGCGATCAAGGCCTACATTTCAGGACGGACACAAGGCAAACCAACACACTAGCCATGGGCAAATTTTTTTTTTTTTTTTTTTTTTTTTTTTTTTTTTTTTTTTTTTTTTTTTTTTTTTTTTTTTTTTTTGGTGAACACTTATACTAATGCATGTCTTTGGAATGTGGGAAGAAACTGGAGTACCCAGAGTAAACCCACACGGACTTGAAATTCCACACAGGTAGAGTCTGAGGTCGAATCAGGGATCTCAGAGCTGTGATGCGGCTGCGCTAACCACACGAACCACCACCCAAACATACATAAATAACCAATAGTTTGTGCACACTCAAAAATTGTCCAAAACATGGGTATTAGCATGGAGTGCCCCCACCTTTGCTGCCGATATGTTCTTCTCAACGGTGTCTGTTGGAGCCGAGGTTAAGGTTTTGTGCCAGCCAGCTGAGTTCTTAATCAATATTCTATGGACTTTAAGGACAGCAGGTCAGAAAGTTGACGAACTGACTTGTGGAAGCAGAAACTTAAAAATAAGACATGCTGAGAGTCACTGGGTTATCAGTACAATCCATTCTGCTGCCACTATTTGTCTATGGAGAATCCAGAAGTGTACACAATCTGCCTGTCTTCTTCATGTCCATGTGGGTTTACTTCGGGTTCTCCAGTTTCCTCCCACATTCCAAAGACATTCCACACCATTAGGTTAATTGGTCGCTCTAAATTGGCGCAGTGTGAATGTGTCCGACTTGAATCGATGTAACCATGAAGAGCCACCAATGCTGATGCAACAATAAATTAAAAAATAAAATAAAATAAAACAAACAGACAAACTGGTGAAATAACTGGCTGTAATTAGTATCTGTATATAACTACTGAAGAAGTGTTAAGGGTGGCTCAAAGTCTTTCACTCTGATGGTGGTTTATGTTGGCCAGAAAGAATGACATGAGTTTTTCACAACCCCTCAACCACTCATCCAGACAACCTAGTTACTAGCCAATTTGAAAAACTATATATACATTTGCATAACCCTAACTCATACTTAGCACAGACTAGTGAAAGACCCATTAATGGAGCCGGTTATTACCATTTTGTGATATTTGAGATCTCGACCGATGCCTGCGCTCACAAGGCTGATATTCAAAACTAGTGGAGAAAATGGAGAAAAACTTCCCAGTATGACAACTTGCTGCTCTTAATTAGTGCTGGGATTAAGAACAAAAGGGTGCTGCTACTATATGTACTACTCTAACATATCTATAAATGTTCATTTAAGTTCAGCATTTGTATCTCATTTATTATTATTACTTTTATCAATGTGTGCGTGTGTGTACGTATGTACATGTACACACACGCCAAAGGAAAGGTCTCACACTAATATTTCTTTGGACTGCTTTTAGATTTGATTACGCTACGCATTGATTTGATTGTGACATCGTTTCTACAAGCTTCTGAAGTGCCACAACATTTATTTCTGTCCACAGTTGCATTAATTTTTCCCCAAGATCTTGTATTGATGATAGAGAGCTGGACCACTGTGCAAAGTCTTCTCCAGCACATCCCAAAGATTCTCAATGGGGTTCAGGTCTGGACTCTGTGGTGGACAATCCATGTGCGAAAATGATGGCTCATGGTCCCGGAACCACTCTTTCACAATTTGACCCTTCTGAAACAGATTAACATCTTTTCCAAGGCCACAGGATGCATCTTTGACACGGTTGTTTAACAAATGAGAGGCTACTCACTGCATCAGTTGGGGTTAAAGAACCTGTTGCCAGCTGAAACAATCACCAATGCAATAATTAACTGATATGAGGCTCTCTTAAACTATTTTGAACTATTGAATAGTGAAATCCAGGGGTGGACCATATATGTGTGTGTGTGTGTGGGTGGGGGGGGGGGAGCGAGAGGATATGAGAGAGAGAGAGAGAGAGAGAAGAGGAGAGGAGAATAGAGAGGAGAGAGATAGAGAGAGAGAGACCAAACACACACAACAGACACACACACACAACAAGGCGAGAGAGAGAGCGTATAGAGAGAGAGAGAGAGAGAGCGAGAGAGAGGAGAGAAAAGAGAGAGGCGAGAGCGGAAGAGAGAGCGAGAGAGAGAGATATATAGTATAAACACCACACACACACATACATACACACCACCACATACATATATTACAAACATGTGTATATATATCTCTCTATCTCTCTCTCTCTCTCTCTCTCTCTCTCTCTCTACTCTCTCTATCTCTCTCTCTCTATCTCTCCTCTCTCGACCGTTTAAAAACTCCCATATAGCGACCACTAGTACGGATGACCAGTGTTCTCTCGTGAGCTGTCCTTTTCATAAAGCAGTTATTCTGATGTGCATGCTCAAGGGAGCAAAGGATCACAGACAGACGCAAATAATGGAATAATATGATTTTCATAAGCACATCTCGGTCCGATGAGGCAGGTGGCATGAAAGAGTCTGTTGATCAATACAGCACAGAGATGCCCTAAAATGAACGATTTAATATGTGCTGGAATGAGATGAGAGGATTAAAGGACTCACAAAATAAAGCACGAGGAAGAAAAAAAAAAAAAAACTAATCGCAAAGCAGACAGCAAATAAAGGGCTGACATAAAAAAAATCATGGTAAAAAATCTTGATATTTAAAGATGGGTGATATTCAAAGATTGGCAGCAGGTGTCTAAACAAATTGTTTGGGTAAGGTAAAGGGAGAGAAAAAAAAAGGGAATCAAGGGGGCACAAGACCCCACCCTTCCCCTCCCCTCCCTCCCCCCCTCCCCGTCTTTCCCCTACTAAGCCCATCCTTTCACCCTTTCCCTCCCTTCTCCCGCCCTCCCCCCCCCCACCCCCTTAGTTGACTCCCACCTCCGTCTCTACACCTCAACTCCCCAACTCACCACCTCATCCCTTCTTCCTCCCCCCTATAACTTCATTTTTTTCCCCCAATCCCTCTTCCCCCCGCCCTCTAACAAACAAATATAGAAAATATGTTCAGCTTCAGTGCGGCCTTGGCAGCGAGCGCGAATAAAGAAATAATAACGAAGAATGACTAAGTACAAAAAAGGAGGGAAGCACAGACCAAGAGGCGCAGCTCTTGTGTTGATGACACGTTTCTGGTACCAGCAGCAGGCTGTGAGGTCCACTCGGACCAAACCGTCAAAGCGCTAATGGCGGGGTAAATGCGCACGAGATCTAATTAGCATATGTGCTTAGAGGTCAGTCAATCCAGCAGGTGCATAATTGTCACACTGAATGGGAAACGGATACAACACGAGCGCCAGTCTTATTGCAGGTACAGAAATAGAAATGGAGCCACAATAAGAGGAAGGGAAAGAAGACGGTAAAGAGCTTTGTATGCTGAGTTTTTTTTTTTAATCCCCACTCTTTCCGGAGTTTGAGCAGGTGGTGCAGGATGTCAGTGGAATAAATGCTGCAAAACGTGCTGTGCATTCTGTATTTTTTTCGCTGGAGAGAGGAAGAAACAGTTAATCTCGATCGGGCATCTTCTGCTGATTTTGCTGGTTTGTGCGGCTCAGTCGCTGTACACCAGCCCCTGCGGTCAGGAGGAGGGTAAGAGGGGAACAGGACGGGCTGATGGACGAGTTTGTTCAGGCTCTGAGCCTCAGGGGACTGGGTCTGATAGAGTGCCATGGAGAGGGCAGAGAGGGCACGAGGGTCGAGCCACACTAGACGCATGACTCCTGCAATCCTGCTGAGCTTTCTCGTTTGTTGCGTGTCACATGCCGGGACCAGAATAGAGCCGAGATTAGGCTGCGGGTCCATCGGAGCATGAACATCGAGCATGCCCGTTCTGTCTTGCTTACAAGGCAGGAATTTAAATGCCAATCCTTCATACGTAAGGCTGTCGGTGTCACATTATGAAACCATCACTCATATACAAATCTTATCTGGAATATTTTTATCCCCATCAATATTTTATTGGTATCTCATTCTTACGAAGTCCTACGGGGAAGTCTAAGACCGAACAATTTATATAGCATAGGCCACAGTGGCTGGTAGCCAAAACAAAAAAAGAATAACCGGACTATTTTACAGGAGGCAAAAAAGTTATTTAGTCAGCCACTGATTGTGCCACTTCTCCTAATTAGAAGATGAGAGAGGTCTGTAATTTTCATCATAGGGACACTTAAACTATGAGGAGACCAAAATGAGAATACAAACTCCAAGAAATCACAGTGTAGGATTTTATTTTAAAGAATTTAATTGTAAAATCTAGTGGAAATAAGTATTTGGTCACCCACAAACAAGAAAGATATCTGGCTCTTACAACCCTGTAACAACTGCTTTAAGAAAGCCTTCTGTCCTCCACTCGTACCGTATTAATGTCAACCTGTTTGACATCATTACTGTATAAAAGACGCCTGTCCACAGCCCAAACAGTCAGACTCCAAAATCAGCCAAAAACTGTAGGACCTGCACCAGGATGGAAGAGTGAATCTACAAAGGCAAGCAGCGTTGGTTGTGAATAAATCAACTGTGGGAGCATTGCAAACCAAATGGGAAAACATACAGACCATTGCTAATATCCATTGATCGGGGGTTCATGCAAGATTCTCATCCCGTGGGTCAAATTGATCATGAGAACGGTGAGCAAAAAATCCACAGTACTACACATACAGAGGGACCTGGTGAATGACCTGCAGAGAGCTGGGACCCAAAGTAAAAGGCCACCATCAGTAACACACTACAACGAGAGGGGACTCAGATCCTCGCAGTGCAAGGCGTGTTCCTCCTGCTTAAGCCAGTACATTGTCCAGGCCATATGAAGTTGCCCAGAGGGCATGGGAATATCATGTGGTCGATGAAACAAAATGAAACTTTTTGGTAAAAACTGATCTCGTGTTTGGAAAAAGAAGGAATGCCGAGTTGTACCCAAGAACACCAGACCTACTGTGAAGCGATGGGGTGGAAAAAACATCATGCTTTGGCTGTTTTTCTGCAAAGGGGACAGAAAGACGATCCGTGTTAGGGAAGATGAAAAGGGGCCTGTATCGTGAGATTTTACAGCCAAAATCCTCCTTCCATCAGAGAGAATTGAAGAGGAACGTGGCCGGGTCTCCCGCATACAAATGATACCAACACACGCTAGGCAACAAAGGAGTGGCTCCGTAAAAAAACATTTTAAGGTCCTGGAGTGGCCTAGCCAGTCTCCAGACCTCAGCCCCATAGAAAATTTGTGGAGGGAGTTGAAAGTCCGTGTTGCCCAGTGACAGCCCCAAAACATCACTGCTCTAGAGGAGATCTGCATGGAGGAATGGGCCAAATTACCAACTACAGTGTGTGCCAACCTGGTGAAGACTTACAGGAAACGTTTGACCTCTGTCATTGCCAGCAAAGGTTATGTTACAAAGTATTGAGTTGAACTTTTGTTATTGACCATATAGTTGTTTTCCACCATGATTTACAATTAAATTCTTTAATAATCCTACAATATGATTTCCTGGATTTTATTTCTCATTTTGTCTCTCATAGTTGAAGTGTACCTATGATGAATATTACAGACCTCTCTCATTCTTCTAAGTAGGAGAACTTGCACAATCAGTGGCTGATAATAAATACTGTTTTGCCCCACTGTACTATAGATTAGTTTTCAAGTCAAGTACTACGTTGGGTGGTGAGCGAGAGCCTTACATATCATCTTGAATGGATTCTATTCCTTTACCCATTGTTTCTTAATCTTTAATTAATTGTGGCGTTTTTCCTGGAATAACCAGACATCCAAAGGCTGAAAAACATGCAGGTTATGGTAAGAGGTAAGTCGACATTGGGAGTGAAAAGAGAATTTTAGAAATGTTGCAAATATCTTAAAAAGGAAAAACTAAATATAACATATACATAAAGTATTCAGACTTTTGCTACGACACCAGAAATCTCGATTATGGGGGCCTAGCATTTCTTTTGATCATCATGAGAAGTTTCTAAACCTTCCACTGGAGTTCCCCTTTGGTAAATTCAACTAACTTGACATGATTTGGAAAGGCGCACACACACACACACACACCCACACACAACACACACCTGTCTATTAAAGGTCTCACAGGTAATAATGCATATCAGAGCAAAAACCAAGCCACGAGGAGGAAAGAACTACTGTAGAGCGAGAAAGGAGTTGTGTGGCGGCATCACTGAACACTCAATTAAAACCCAGATTTGTTGGAGTGCTTTTGCAGTGAAGGTTGACCTTCTGGAAGTTTCTCCAAGGCACATCAGGATCTTTGGAGATCAAGCCAGAGTGGACCATTGGGGTCTTGGTTCGATCTCTTACAAAAGGCCATTTTATCCTGGAGCCTGGTTGTCCCACTTGGTTCCATTTAAGAATTGGAAAGCCACTGTGCAGATCCACTTTCAGGCAGATTTTGTTATATATATATATATTATATATATATATATATATATAGATATATATATATATATATATATATATATATATATATATATATGGACAAAAATCAAAAATCGGAGGTTAATTACAAATTAGCCTCACCTGTCTCCACCTCACATGCCTTTAGTTAGCCTATGAATGGTGGTTTTGATGCCTAAAGATGCCAGTTTTATTCCCTTTTCCCAATGACAAAGATAAGAGAGCTGTCTGAGCAGACCATAAACATTATCATCACCAAGCACAAGCAGTCTAAAGGGTACAAGATTATCCCCAAAGACCTTGCCATCCCAAACTATAGCTTGTTGGCAAAGTGTTATGTTTCTAGACGACAAAATGAAGTCTATAAAGAAAAGTGCCCTACCTACAGTGAAACATGTTAGAGGACACAATGTTGTGGGGCTGCTTTGCTGCCTCTGAGACTAGAGGCATTGAATGTGCTACAGGAACAATGAAATCAGACGATTATCATAGCCTTTTAGAGCAAAATGTGCTTCCAAGTGCAAGAAAAAAAGTTGAACAAAATGGGTCCCACAGCAGGAAAATGAGCCAAAGCACACATCCAACAGTACATAAGCACATAACACTACATGGTTAAGAAGGGAAAAAAATGACTATTGTTGGCTGTCAATCACAATGAAAATTCTTGGTGAGAGCTGAAATCTGCTGCTGGGAAAAGGAACAATGCAAACATTCAAGAGCCTAAGAGAATTGCAATGAAAGGGCGGAAGAAAGTACCAGCAGACAGGTGCAAGAAGCTCACAGAGGACTACAAAAAAAAAAAAATAATTTGATGAGTGATGGCTGTAATTAAAGTAGAATGTGGCTCTAAAGAGTATTATGGGGAAGATCACTTTTTCAACACTTATTCTAGTTTTTTATTATCTATTTGGTTTAAGATCATTTTTCTTGTTACTTGAATGTTGTAAGACAAAATGTGCAAATAAAGGTACAAGATTGTATTTAATGGGATTTCACTTCAGACACAACAGCAACTATCAAAGCAGGTCTGACCAGGTTTTTATAGGCACTGCAAAGTACAAACGCAACTTTAGATGCTTTTTAATCATCACCATAGATCCGTCACGTTCTTCACATTTATACAAGAACTTCACATTGAGTTGAATTCCTCTCCTGGAGATGCGGTACAGCTTTTTTTTTTTTTTTTTTAACTCACACATTCTCTTTAAAGTTTCATTTATATCCTTGCTCTAAAGATTATTTTACAACTCATCTAAACCTTGTAAGCCTACATAAATAAACCTGTGAAGGTTTTAAAGTCTGAACAGCTTTACCACTGGTGAATCTGTGACGACGTCCTCCGCACTGAGCATTCACTCTGACCTTTTATTTAGAGGTTTATTAAACAGCGACATTACAGATATTTCTAGAAAAAAACTGCTTTTATTTGATTAAAAAAAAAAACATTATATGGTATTTACAGCATTTAGTAGACACCCTAATATAGAGCGTCTTATCCCAGCCTTGCGCTAAACAATTTTTCAGCAATTTCACAGTCCCAGGTGAATTTCAAAACTCGGAATAAAATATATATCCCATCCCTCTCCTCCTCTCTATATATACTGCTCAAAAAAATAAAGGGAACACTTAAACAACACAATATAACTCCAAGTAAATCAAACTTCTGTGAAATCAAACTGTCCACTTAGGAAGCAACACTGATTGACAATCAATTTCACATGCTGTTGTGCAAATGGAATAGACAACAGGTGGAAATTATTGGCAATTAGCAAGACACACTCAGTAAAAGAGTGGTTCTGCAGGTGGGGACCACAGACCACTTCTCAGCACCTATGCTTTCTGGCTGATGTTTTGGTCACTTTTGAATGTTGGTGGTGCTTTCACACTCGTGGTAGCATGAGACGGACTCTACAACCCACACAAGTGGCTCAGGTAATGCAGCTCATCCATGATTGCACATCAATGCGAGCTGTGGCAAGAAGGTTTGCTGTGTCTGTCGGCGTAGTGTACAGAGGCTGGAGGCGCTACCAGGAGACAGGAAAGTACACCAGGAGACGTGGAGGAGGCCGTAGGAGGGCAACAACCCAGCAGCAGGACCGCTACCTCCGCCTTTGTGCAAGGAGGAACAGGAGGAGCACTGCCAGAGCCCTGCAAAATGACCTCCAGCAGGCCACAAATGTGCAGAAACTGACTCCATGAGTATGGTATGAGGGCCCGACGTCCACAGATGGGGGGTTGTGCAGAACGCTTGGCATTTGCCAGAGAACACCAGGATTGGCAAATTCGCCACTGGCGCCCTGTGCTCTTCACAGATGAAAGCAGGTTCACACTGAGCACATGTGACAGACGTGACAGAGTCTGGAGACGCCGTGGAGAGCGATCTGCTACCTGCAACATCCTTCAGCATGACCGGTTTGGCAGTTGGCCAGTAATGGTGTGGGGTGGCATTTCTTTGGAGGGCCACACACCCCTCCATGTGCACGCCAGAGGTAGCCTGACTGCCATTAGGTACCAAAATGAGATCCTCAGACCCCTTGTGAGACCATATGCTGATGCGGTTGGCCCTGGGTTCTTCCTAATGCAGGACAATGCTAGACCTCATGTGGCTGGTGTGTGTCAGCAGTTCCTGCAAGATGAAGGCATTGAAGCTATGGACTGGCCCGCCCGTTCCCCAGACCTGAATCCGACTGAGCACATCTGGGACATCATGTCTCACTCCATCCACCAACGTCACGTTGCACCACACACTGTCCAGGAGTTGGCGGATGCTTTAGTCCAGGTCTGGGAGTAGATCCCTCAGGAGACCATCCGTCACCTCATCAGGAGCACACCCAGGCATTGTAGGGAGGTCATACAGGCACGTGGAGGCCACACACACAATACTGAGCCTCATTTTGACTTGTTTTAAGGACATCACATCAAAGCAATCAGGATCAGCCTGTAGTATGTTCTTCCACTTTAATTTTGTGTGTGACTCCAAATCCAGGCCTCCATTGTTAATAAATTTGATTTCCATTGATGATTTCTGTGTGATTTTGTTGTCAGCACATTCAACTTTGTACAGAACAAAGTATTCAATGAGAATATTTCATTCATTCAGATCTAGGATTTTATTTGAGTGTTCCCTTTATTTTTTTGAGCAGTGTATATATATATATATATATATATATATACACACATACATACACACACACATATATACACACACACACACACACCCATTTCTAATTTCTGTATTTTTTGGCTATGTTAAAATTCACGCTGACCAATAAGAGCTCGGTTGTCAGGCAGAACAGCTCATTGTGTTAGGAGCAGAGCACAAGGGCTTACATGGCTACAATTAAAGACTATAGTCCATTGGTTTCTCTATATACACTGTTAGTCCTCATACTCTGTAACCCAAATGGTCAGAAAACCCACAGGTCAGGCACGATTTGGGTAGTAGATCATTCTCAGCATATAGAGTACAAGGAATAACCCAAGATCAGCAGAACATTGACAGTATCATCCTCTGAGCAATGTCATTTATGTCACCTGTCTGTGGTTTTAATGATACGGCTGATCAGTGTATGCATAGGTTTTTTAAGTTGCAATTTCTAGACAAGGTACGTTAGGGTGCTTTAAGTGCTTGTTTTTAAATGGGCGGCCATTAAGGCATTTTTCCATTCATGGAGGACATGGATTTACTCAGTCCCTCATATAGCATTGCTAAGTATAAACTACAGTATGTACGGTGTTCGGCCAATGCCCAGTTCGCATAACGTGCAATTTCACACAACGTATTGTGGACGTTAAGCGATGCATACCTGTATATTACAACTGCTATTAAATACGTCTGGTTATTTAAAGCCAACTAATTTCACAATAACGCAACTGATTTCTCAATCTCAAAATTATTCAATCAAACTCCTCCTTTATCACCCAGCACTAGCACAAAGCGTCCTGGCTCACTATAAGAAATTCCTCTCACGCTTCTGAGCCAAAGCCACTGTTTCCTTAAACGGGTGGGAACAAGCCATTCCAATGTAATCAGATCAATATGTGTTCTCAACACCTCACAATGGATGGCAGATGTGCAGCGCGTCAGGCCTTGAAGCAAAATTGAATGCAAAGGAATGCAATCCAAAAAAGATCACAGTCCTCTAGAGTGAGAGGTGAGGAGAGCGAAGAGAGAGAGAGGGGTCTTAAATAAGCTCTGCTGGTCCACCACATGCATGACTGGGGGCCTTTAGAGGGGGGGGGAAAGGGTGGCTGTCTTCAAAAGCATTGCCTAAATTGCTCAATACGATCACCCCTCAGCACTAACTGCCATGACTTTTATGAAATGGGCGTGACAGCAAACACACCAATTCCACTTAGTGCCTTACCTGACCTGAAGTGTAAGGCCGAGTGACACAGCAGGGCATCTCAACACGTAATGCTTCTTACAGACAATGGATCTAAAGCATAACTTAAGACGAGCACAGAATCTCACTCACTTTGCAACCCCACATTTTTAATCTGAGCCTGTTCCAATTTCTGCATTGTTTGGCTGCGTTAAAATCACGCTGACCAATCAGAGCTCAGTTGTCAGGCAAAACAGCCCATCCTGCTAGTAGCAGCTTATATGACTAACAACACGCCGACTATAAAAACACAGCTATTAAAAAAAATACATGGAAGAAAGCCTCACAGTGACTGTATTTAAATGTTTTCTTGTTTATCTAACTGAATTCTAATCTGTTCATGCCCCTAAAAAAACTAACAACTGAGCATTCCTCACTAATCTTTGCTCGTGTCTTGTTTTTTTTAAGTTGCTGTGAAAAAGCCATGGCAAAATCTGTCACTCATTAAAAGAATGGAAATTTAAAAAAGAAAAAGCAGACAGTTTTCAGAAAGAAAAAAAATAGGCCTTAAGGATGTGTTCATACTCGTAGTGGTTCACTTGGTGTAGACCAAAGCAGAAAAAAATGCATTGCTGCATTTTAGTCCTGGTTCGCTTAGTGTTCACAGTGACTTTCTTAACAGCGAACCAAAATATGTAAACAAAAGTCACATAAGCTCATGGGATTTCTTAATACATGTTGGTATTTTTACCAGTTTATACCTCAGAAGGAGCTCCTACAAATGAATTCCTCTGTTACGCACATAAAAGAAGGCAAGGAGATGATGGTACTGACATTTAATGGGCAAGTATACCTCCTATAACAAGAAGAAGCAGACATGCTTGAGTACTTTGTCGTTAAGAATCAAGTACAGTTCTTTACCATAGCTAGAATTACATTTGTTTGACACAGTTATATTAAATTATGGGTTGCTTGTTGTAACGTCACTACTTGTGGTTGGTTTGTTGATGTGCCTTTAGTCCATGCTGTGTTCACATATCAATCAAATCGCAGCAGACAAGACCCACCTATTCAGGGGGTCTGGGTCCGCTAGCTTGGGGCACACCAAGGTTCAGGTGGCAGTGTTTACACTTGCTGAAATGAACCTGGAGCAATCACACCAGGGTTTGTTTTAACTGAATGCCAAATGTGACCACACTCTTAAGGGTCTTGCTCAAGGGCACAACACGGGCAGCTTGGCAGTGCTGGGACTTGAATGATTAATCTTCTGATCAATAGTCCAGTACCTTTACTGCTGCATCACCACAGTCCTTCCTCTGGGGTATATGCACTGCTGGAGAGGTGGCTTTAACTTTGAGCCCTCTCTTGGTGCTCAGTTGTTAAACGTTTAGGCCAAAAGTCTGAGACCACTAGTGAAAATGCATCCGTTTTGCATTTTGCTCTAATTGTATTCAATGTGTTTCATTACAAATCATATAATCAGTGTCCTCTATATAATACAATTTCCTCTGTAGTCACCTGACCTAAACCCCAATGACCATTATGGGGTCACTCACAGACAGAGAAGGCCAAGCATTCAATAGCATCACAAGATGCTCATTGGAATATTGGGGATAATTCTCAAACCTTTATCCCACTCTGCATGAACCGCACAGTAGTAGGAATTTTAGAAAAACAGTATATTTGTATTTATCACAGAACACAAATCAGTGTAAACAAATCTATGGCATAATCTCATTTAATTGTGGTATTGTTTAAAAGTAAGTACACATACTTTTTTTTAACAGATGATAATCTTGCAACAGTAATACATTTGGTCCATCGTCACGAGTCCATAGCCCTGCATGCAGACGGCATATGTTGTTGTTCTGTGGGTGGGAGGAAGGCATTCATGTTTCCCCATCAATCAAAAAAAGTCAATTCTGGGCATCTGTGAGCTCATGTGAATAGCATGGGTGATTAATAGTAATTACAGTTCAAAAATACAGTCCTAGAGGAAGCCATTACTCTCCCAGATTGGTATCTGTAATGCAAAAAGGGGAAACTCAGTGTCTCATGTAGACAGGGTTGGCTATGACCCCTTACCAGAATTAAGCAGGGTTTAACAGGAAATGTCATGAATGAGAGTTAAGAGATTAAAACTGGTTCAGTTGAATTTTAAGAGATTTTAATCCCTGCAGC